>OX376698.1:47047014-47244514 GCA_947389925.1 Coelopa pilipes
GTCGTAAAATGCGCTGACTTGGCTGCGAAGGGTGGTTTGGCATCCTCTGTCCGACCCTTGACTTGACTAGACTAGACTGGAGAGGAGAGGATATTCATATCCGTTGCGCAGACATTTGCACGATTCGGGCGAATGCTCGTTTCATTTGTGTCCGGCAGGATTTCTACGGTTCGTTCGAAGATCAGAGGCCCATGCTTCAGACCATAAACCCATACTTGGCGACAGTTGACGTTCCCACCTCACGCCTTCTCCCTCTAGCTTCCCGATTCTCGACGCCGATCGCTTCATTCACTTGCTTTTACGACCTATTACAATAAATTAAATAATATAAGTGTATTATGAAATTATAAAGAGACGTGCTCAAACTTCGTCGAGCCGAGGGACTGCGGCTTCGGCCGCCAAAGGAGGTCGTAAAGCCGATCGACAAATTGTTACCGTCGAAGTCTACATTGAACATCGCTGTCACGATCTTCGGCCGGGTTCCTGGCCCACACGCAGTTCGAGTCGGTATCGGAAGTGCCTGGCTCCTGTCTGCTGCCTTCCTCTCTCGTCCCCTCTCCCCGACAGCGTCTGAGCGATCCTTAATTGATTCATTTCGAATTTCAATTTCAAACAACGAAGCGAGCCTGCGATTGCCGATCAATGAGTTGAGCCTTGGAGATTAGCCGCGCGAGCAAGGAAAAGCGGGACAGGAGGCGAAGCATGTCAATCGCTGACGCTGACAATGACAATTATACGATTGACAGAAAAACAATGGAAACGCCAGACGCACTTGGGTGGCACAGATGCAACCGCGCGAGAGCCGCCAACATGCAGCAACGACGACGACGACAACGCCGGCGAACGAAGACAATTATCGAAACAAATTGTTAATAATAAGCGGCGTGGGTTCGGCGGTTGGCGTCCCGAACCGAGCCGAGCGGTGATGCGACCCGGAAACGGCGCCGGGCGCACGTGAGGCAGCGGTCGTTCGAGGGGCGCATGTGGGGATCGTCACGGGGAAAAGGCGATAGTCGGGGACTGCTGTGGTTGCGAGTTATGAACTAGAATGGCAGGAAGTAGCGGGGTCGGTTGGATGTCGCGGCGGAGGGAGTCCGTTCGACGATCGGTCGCGGGCTGGTTCGGTTCCCACCTGTGGCCGTTTCTTTTTCAGCTTCGTTTCCGAGCTGGAGTTCGGTTGTGAAGTGAACGCAAGCCCCGGCGCCGGCGCCGGCGCCAGTATGGCTCGGAGCGATTGAGTCATTTCGAGGAGTGTCCGAGGTGGAGAGTGGCCTCGGCCCAAGTGGGTGGGGAAGAGTGGGTGGGTCCATTTGAGACCTTTATTGAGCTCGTTTGGCAGAAAACCTCGGCGAGATCACAATTAAACGATCTGGATTACAAGACTCGGAGCCAGCCTTCGGCGGGCGTCCGAAGCGTTGAAATTCACACGGCTCCGTCGACTGGACGCCCTTGTGGACACCCCCTGCATGTGTGGGTACTGACGCGAAACCAACAACAACATCCGCAACTCCGAGGGGCGTGACCGAGAAAAATAAATAGAGAGCAATCGGGCGGGCCGCGGGGACCTGAGCAAATGGAATCGCACGCCACGTTTCATTAAAATCATTTCGTTTCCACACTGAACGAGACGAAGTGCATGAAAGGCGCGTTCTTGCAATTAATTTACGTAAATTGCATCTAATTGCGGCGAGCAACGGCGCCCCTCCCGCGAACTACAGGCCAGTCGATGGACTGACGGAAGGAAGGCGGACAGACGGTCGGCCAGCGAAAAAGCCAAAGATAAACAGCGCAGACGTTGTTGGCGGTTTGTTTGATTAAACATGCAGCCAGCCAGCCAGCCAGCCAGCCAGCCATCCATCCATCCATCCAGCCATCCATCCACTCGGCCAGTCATCCATCCATCCATCTACGGGCGAGCATCCGTCGTACAGTCGTCGATCATGTGGCCCGGTCTGTCTGTCTGTCCGTCCATGGGCCGTCGCTCATCGGAATGTCATCTGCGGGCCATAAGGAAGCGCAGTTTAATTTGGAGCTCATAACTTTGTCTCTAAAATGATCGCACATAAAGGCCAAGCCGACGGCCGCACCATTTCCTCACCGTTTACGAGCCACAGGGGAAACAGATCTTTGGCCCGGAGTTGTCCGAACGTGGATAAGTGTTCCATATTCGGCGAAGACCCAGACCCCAACAGGATGATCCAAAGCCTATATTTCGAGAAGGCAAATCCGTCCAGTCAGGCAGCAGGAACCATCCAGCATGCGAGGATGAGACGTTCGACCTCCCACTGACTGAGCGTCGAGAGATCGATGGGTCGGCCTCGGAATTCTCACACATTTCGCTGGTCCCCGACTTTCTCATCCGCCTCCAAAATTAATAACTGCAGATTTCAAAGAATTTTGCACATTTCATCGAAGCCGCGGCCGTCATTTATTACCACGTCCCGATAAGAGGGTGGTGGGGGTCGAGGCGCACGGGTCTTGAACTTGGCTGCCAAGGCGGCCGAATGCACTTCGCCTCGATCTCCCTCGACATCGCATGACAAATGACGCGCCGATCGCCAAGTGGCGGCCGCTCTAGGCGAACGACAACTCCTGCGGGAGATGTCGCCGCCGTCGCACCGGATGTGCGCCATTAATCACGGCGCAAGCTCCGCGATAAGGTGCCGCTGCATCCGGGGGCCGGGGCGCTCGGGAGTCATCTCACCTGCAAGTTGCGAATGCCCTGCGCGATCGGTTGCCATTGCCGCTGTGGTTGTTGTCGTCTGCTAATGACTACTGCGCTGACAACCGCCATTCATCATAATTCAGTCGGAATTTCGGGTTCCGCCGCGAGTGGGTGGCGAGCTCCCGGCTCGTCCCGCCGAAGAATTAATGGACTCCGCCGAGCGATCGCGCTTTGCTCTTCGTAATTAAATAATTTCCCGCCCACATGGACTGCTCACATGTCGATCGCGTTCGGTTCGCTCTCCCGCTCCCACTATTGTCGCTCCCTGCCGGAGCGGGTCTTGGCATCCGACAGCGGTCATGAATATGCACGAGACCCATAAAAGCGGCTGACAAATTTGTCAACTGTCGCCGGGTCTCGGCGAATTAGCCGAAAATTTATTTGAATAATTTTTATATTTCTCAAAATCGAGCGATATGCCGAGCGCGTCCCTCCCCAGGCTGCCAGAGACCGCCGAATCGACCGAGGCAAAACCGAAATTTCATTTGAATTTTTGGAGTCAAAACAAACCGTTTTAGCTTCACGCGCGACTCTAGCCCAGTGGCAGGTCTACTTGGGTGGTCCCAGGGTGGTCGAAGGTCGTTGGAGGAGTGCAGGGGGCTGTGATCTGGAGGTTGATTCGAAAGCATGGCTCAATCCGTGGTCGGGCCACTGGATCAACTCCGGACGAGGCCAGCCAGAGGCGATCGTTCTCACTGGGCACGAGAGGCGGATGAGACGACCATTGGTCGCTCCGTCACAGAGATGAAGACCGAGGGAGCGAGAGAGATGAGGGCGACCTCTCGGGCCACACGACGTACGGAACCAGGGACCCTTCGAATGGCCGTCGCGAAGAGTTCGACTGAGGATTGTTAATTGGACTTCGCCGTGTGCATGGGAAACGATCTTCGAATTAGAAGCCAATTAACAGCTCTTTGAGAACTGTTAGCGTCGAGCTATTAGCGGGAGCGCACACAATACGCACTCAGCGACAAAGGGCGCTGCCGCGGTCCACGCTTCTCCGACGAGAGGCGGCAGCCATTAGCGCCCTTTGTCCGGCTGTCCGCGGAGAAAGGGGTCCTGCCTGGAGACCCTAACGAAGTGCAAACAAAGGCGCCTCTGGGCGAGTCAACGACTGGAGCAACTACACAAATATTTGGCGACCCAAGCGCCAGCGGACGCGGATGCAACCGGTCGCGACCTGCCACATGCAACATGCAAATACGATGCGTCAATAGCGGCCTCCTTCCAATCGCGCCGGTCAAAGTGACGACGGCGCTAGAAGAGTTGAGGCGAGGCCGAGACCGAGGCCGTAATCGAGATCGAGATCGGACCCCGAGGAGTTCGGCGGAAGCCTCGCTCGCCCGGCGTTGTTTGTTTAGGTCGCCATTCGCTGGCTCACCGTCCACTGAGCGCCGTTGCTGGCCAACTCGACGAGCGATTCGTTTGAAATGCATCTCGACGACGACGATGTTGTTGGCGTTGGCAACGCCGTGGGACTCGACTCTGATCCACTGATCCACTTGAGTTGGCAGTCGAGCAAACAGCGGCCACTCGCACTGCTCGTGAGTGAGTACGAGAGAGTTTTCTCTGGAAGTGCGATCGTCACGTCTGGCGGGCATGCTTGGAGTGCCAAATGGTTCAGGGAGAGGCGCTGCCTCGGTTTCGTCCGTTTGGAACTCTGCGAAAAGTTCTCCGACTAAAGACTTTCTTCGAGACGATCTCAGTCCAAGGCCAATCCCGGCACTACCCGCACGATCTAATTGCTGTCCCTACGATCGAGGCAATCATAGAGTAATCGCACCAAGAACGGTGCAGATACGGTCGGAGTGCGGCCGGAGGGTAGTAAAGGATAGACGACCGTAAGCGCCGCGTGCGTAGGGGCGGCCTCGTAAATCATGGCGAACACACTTGTGGCGGAAGCAATGCAATCGCTAATTGTCGGCGATAACTCGTGGTTCCTAGAACTCCCGGCACACGACGTCGGCCGCCACCCGTGCCGTCCGGAATTAGCCCCGACCTCTCCGTGTCACTCAGCATCCGAAATCAAAGCATCTGTCAGGGCAGCCATTTAGCGAGGGGCGCGGGAGCGGGAGCGGGCGCGGCCGCGGGACAAAACATGTGTAGGTTGCGTCGGCTCGTCGCGCGATCGTCTTCTTCAGCGCCCGGCTCTTAAGTAGATTTATTATTACACGGCAGCTAAATGCCGCGCCCATAAATCACACACGTCCCGCTCCACCCGTGCTCACACAACGGGGCGGGGGAGGCCGCAAGTTATTCAAGGAATCCACAACTTCTCAAAAATGCGCCGGCGGGAGCTGACGGGTGAGGGGGGAGCGATGCGTTCGCTCGGGAGCAAAAGGAGCACGGGGACGATGGAGCCCGGGCTTGGGGAGCGAGGGATGCGCGATCGCACCGCGACTTCAAACGCCAATTAATTGTGTCAGTCGGATATTTCCCTCTAATTAGAGGTGGTGAAATGGTGGGGACAGGGGTGGTTGAGACAGGCCGGCTCATGGGCTCTTGGGCACCACGAGGAGTTCTTCTCTCATGCTGCCGCAGGCCGGCTTTCGTTAATGGGCCAGGGCCCTGGCGTGGTGAAATCCTTTTGAGACAAATGCCCATCATTTGCATGTGCGCTTCAATGCCAATTAACACGCCCCGCACTCTCACATGCAGAAGGACGGCCAGGCGGACGGAGGACGGTGGACGGACGGGCGGCCAGAGGACGGGGCAACAATTCGCTAATTGCATCGTTTGGCTTCAATCCATTTATTAATTTGAAAATTTTTCCCGCAACGCTGAGGCGAATCGACGCCGCGGCGAGTGATTTATTCGCCCCCCGGCGAGGGGCAGCGGAGGGCGCCGGACGTATCGGCGATCTGCTAGACATCTGCCGCCTTGCTCGCTCGCCTATTAAAATACTTGCAGGCGAACGAAATTATTTTCATCTCATCCGACGCGCCGGAGATGAGGCGAGCTGTGGCGACGCCGCGGGATCGCATGTTGTGCGCCCATCAGAAACATCGCCATCACCATCACCATCACCATCGCCACCACTATCACAAAGCGATCGCTCCACGTCGCCGCCGTCGTTGGCGTCGTCGGCGCAGTCGGCATAGAGTGATTTGGCGTGAAATTGCGAAGTGAAAAATCGTCCACATCTCCGAAACCGAAGACATTGCACGAGTGCGATTTCGACGCCTTCCGAAATCGCTGTCGAGAGGGGCCGTGTGGCAGTGAGGGGCCGTGTTGGCAGTGAGGATCCATCCGGCATCCATGGTGAAGCTGGTCTGGTCGTTCTCCAGCGATGACCGGTCTGCGCAGATTCCTCTGGGACCCTCAACGTGGGGTCCCAGGCCTGTTCTTCTAGGATGTGCCCTTGTCCCGTCCCCAACTGAGAAATCGGCATTGTTTAATGTTTGTGTATTATGTTTTATTTTATATTGAACGCCACAAGTCTGAATCTGAAGTTGTCGGTCGTTTTTGGGAATTCTTAAATTTTTAATTCAATTAGTTTTCCTTTTCATTTTCTTGTTCCACGCTTACGAACTAAAACAAATAATTGGTATATACATATGTCCAATATGTAGCTAATACTATATGTATGTGTAAACCAGCTCAAACATAGACTATTAAATACTATAATCAAACGAAATATAAATAAAATACAATTAACCTATAGGTAGAATTAATTTACTAGCACGTACGGAGGGAAGGGTGGGGATCGAACAGCAGCGAGACTATTATACAGGTGCATTAATCGATTAATAATACTTTGACAACGGCAGCAGCAGCGGTGGCGGCGGCGGCGGCGGCGGCGCATCGAAAGGGGTTGAAACTATTTACAATCCGAACCCTCGGCGACAGAGGCTCAAACTACGATCCTCACATTTATATCACAAGTTCATTTGTTGACGTCGTTCACGTTCCCGCGGAGAAATACCCGGCGAAAAGCGACCATCTGGAGGTTTTCCAACTCCAGTCCTAACGAAATTTACACATGTCCGACGTCCTCGGGCGGCTCCGAATCCTCTCCCAGGACTTCGAAGTATTATTGCACTGGACTACGCCACGGACCCGAGTCGGAACGGGATGGGACGGAGCAGGGTGGGGCGCCATGAGCACCTTAGGGAATCTGGCCGTTCATGCGCATCTCGAGCTCCTCCTCCTCCTTGGTGAGCGGCACCGTGGTGTGGTTGTAGAGGCCCTGGGCCATCAGCTGCAGGGCGAGGGGGTTCTTCGAGCCCGTGGACTTCTTGATCTTGGCGCGCTTGTTCTGGAACCAGATCTTGATCTGGGCCTCGTTCAAGCCCAGCTCGGCGCTGAGCTGCTGGCGACGACGCTCCGTGAGGTAGCGGTTCTCGTTGAACTCGCGCTGCAAGAGGCAAGACGGAAACGGAGGGAAATTAGTCAAGAGAATCGAGCAGGCAAGGAAAATCAATTACTTGCGGTTGGGTTTGAAAGGAAGGCAACAGAGGCGGGAGTGAGGAGGAGAGTGCAATGGCGGCAAGGACAAAGGATGAGGGAGAAGGGATCCGGTATCCGGGACCCGGGTCCGGACCAGGACTCGACCATGGCTAATGGCCTCGTGCGGCGGGATGTGGACGAAACAAGGGCGGACAATTGAGATTGTGGTTGCAGGATCGCAGCGAGGCGTCCTTCGAGGCGACGCGGCGAGGGAGCGAAAGAGAGAGGGCGCGGGCGCGGGCGGGCGAGATGCCGTAGACGACCGCTCAGCAGGCGGTGCCGGGAAATGAATGTAAATATTTTGAAAATATTGCACGATCGGACGGAAAAGGCCATAAATACGACATTCGTTATGAGTGTCAAAACAGAGACGGCGGAGAGAAGACCAAGAAGGAGGCAGAAGGCAGAAGCACATGAAGGAAGAGAGTGGGTAGAGATAGGAGTAGACTGATGCTTACCTTGAGACGGGCCAACTGCTCGCTGGAGAAGGCGGTGCGCGGTCGCTTCTCGTCGGTCGTCTTGTCCTTCGGCTGCTTGGGGCGGCGGTAGCGCGGTCCTGCAAGGATAAGAGGGAAAAGAGACTTCGTTAGCGGGGCTCATGGAAGGGGGCGTGAAATGGCGCGGCTGGTGATGCGCCACGACGGCTGGCAACTGCCGCCGCCGACAGCTGTCAACGGGTGCTCGTCCATAATATTTGCTCAGTCGCCCTGCCCTCCGAGACGACTCGGCCCCCCTCGTCGACCACTTCGGGAATTCGTGCGCCTCATCGCGGCGGATGCGTGCGACGATGTGTCGACTGTCGTTGTGACAGCTAGAAAAATGGCAGCCCTGTATTGTATGCTAATTCGCCCTGGGCTGCTTCCTGTTCCCGCTCCCCGTTTCCCTCGGGCAAGTGACGTTTGCAAATGTCAAATCTCTCGGAAATATAATCATTAATAGCGGCCATTATTAATGATTTCATTAGCATTTTGAATGCTTTATTTCGAGCTCTCGAATCGCTCGTTGGCCGAAACTGTGGCAACCCGGCCGATGCCTATTTGTCAGCTGTCAGGAGCTACAGTGGCCACCAGCGAAAAGCGACGCCACGATTTTCCCCCAACAACTCCATTCTTAATTAAATGCTTCGTTGCTGGCGCTGAGTTTGTGGCCAGCTTAATAAACGAATTGTACTTTATGCTAATGAAGAACGTCGCTGACGCTGGGCCCAGGGTCGCTGGCATCGGCTTTCCCCGAAAACAGGTGCCGTCCGCGGCTTTCGACCATTTCCTCGAATCCTCAGGAGGCAGGGCGGCGCTGTTGGGTCGACGGTTGCTGTCGACCTTCGCCCCGTTCTCTACCACGCTCTCGCTCTCCTCATCAAGGGTTTAATTGCACTGATTGGGCGAGTGGGGGCCGAAGCTGCTCCACCGTGGGTCCGACGGACAGATGCACAGACGGACGGCCGGACGATGGCTCTGTAATAGTTTTGCAACTAGTATGGGAGAGTCTGGATTTAATTGAATAATTGCCGGTTCGAACGCTGATCCGAGATTAATTGGCGGCGTCGCTGCCAGCCGGGTGCGACCCACCGCACTTGGCGCCTGTCCGCGGCATGTGGTTGGCGGTCGTATCTCCGTCAACGGCGTATTAAAAAGGCATTGTGCGTCATAAAAACGCACTCAACTCGTCCATTAACACCCGAAAATCACCGCCGACGCCATCAGGCGAGCGCGAGAAACGTGCGCGAGCGGCCCGGGTCCCGCACGGAGCTCTCGGGCGAACACACACGGCGCTCCTGTGGCTGACGCGCGCGGCATCGGAGGGACCGACGACTCTTCCCAGATCGCTCGCCAAGTGGTTCGAGGGACGGTCCTTGAGCGCCTCGCCCCCGTCCTCCGTCCACAACATGTTGTCACATGTAGTGTCGTCTTCAAAGCCGGTCCGGCACAACAGCGGAGGACGGTGGTCGGAGGCCGGAGGCCGGTTCAAAAGGACGCCGCAGCGGTAGGAGGCCGCCCTAAGTAGGCTCGAATGCCCGAATTTATGGGCTTGTAATTGTCCGAATGTCCTTCGGCTTGTTTATGTCATCCGACGCACGGACCCCTGGGAATCCCTCGGCGCAGAAGGAGCGAGAGCGAGAGGGACGCGAGGTAATCGCCCAGTTCAAATAACGGATGCCGCCGCGGCGGCCGTCGGAGGTCCGATCGTCTAATTGTTGCCGAGTCCTTGGAGGAGGCTTGGAAGGGGCTACCTCGGGGTGCCGCGCGGGGTGCGTCGAGCAAGGCGTGACTGAGGGCGGGGGAAGGGGTTGTGTGGTGTGGAGGGCGTACTAACCTGAGCTGGGGCGGTCGCTGTAGCGCGTGCAGTAGACCCAGGCGGGCCACATCTCGTTCTTGCCCTCCTCAGTCGTGGTGGAGCCCGTCTCGGAGCGCGCGTCGTCCGAGGAGCCCACGCCCGAGTCCCGGCTGACTGCCGAGGGCGGCGGGATCGGCTGCGGGCTGCTGCTCTTGCTGGGCAGGCGGGCGGAGGGCGAGGAGGCGACGGACCCGCCCGACGACGAGGCGGCGGAGGCAGGGGGCGGGCTGGACATGCAGGCGGCAGGCGTCGGAGTAGACGTGCCTGCGGTCGCGGGGGGAGCGCTGGAGGCCGCTGCGGTGGAGGCGGCGGCTGTGGTGGGAGCGGTGCCGCCGACGCTCTGCCCGATCTGGGAGACGGCCTTGCAGAGGGAGCCCAGGGCCGACTTCTCGGCCTCGCCGCTCTTGGCCGGGGCCGGGGCCGCGGCTGGCTGCAGGACTCCGCTGCGGCGCATCCGGCTGTTGACGATCTCCTCGTGGATGCGCGGGTAGGCGGCCGGGTTGAAGCAGTTCAGGAAGTTCGCGCGCTCCAGCATCATGGCGGCGGTAGCGGCGGCCGCCTGCTGCTGGCGGCTCAGCTCGAGCAGGTCGACGCGCGTGAACGCCGAGGGCGGCGAGCCGGGGGTGGCGGTGGCGGCGGCGGCCGGAGCGTTGGCGTGGGCGGTCGGCCGCGGCGCCTCGTAGGGCCGGAAGATGCCGGCCGCGTGGGGCGCGAGCGTCTGCTGCCTGGAGGCCGCCTTGAGGCCGTCCGCGCCGCCGAAGCGGTCGCTGAGGATGTTCGAGATGGAGAAGGCGAGGGCGGGCTTGCTGGTGGAGGACTGCTGGTGGGCGGGGGGCGGCAGGCGCGGCTCGTCCTCGTCCGCGTCCACGTCCACGTCGATGTCGTCGTCCTCGTCCTCGGTGGCAGTGCCCGCGGTGGTGCCCGTCTGGTCGTGCTCGCCCTGGAAGCTGTCGCCCATGACCGAGTCGCTCTCCTCCTCCTTGATGGTGATGCTCGAGGCGGGCGTGGACGAGGCGGTGGAGCGGGCGCCGGGCGATGAGGCGAGGCGCTGGTGCAGGGCGGCTGCTGCGGCGGCGGAAGCGGATGCGGCGTCGTGGAAGGCGCCGGGGTGGTGGAAGGCGCCAACGCCGACACCGACACCGACGGAGGCGAGCTGCTGCTGGTGGAGCTGCTGGAGCTGCTGCAGGTGGTGCAGGTGCTGCAGCTGCTGGTGCTGGTAGAGCGAGGCGGCCGCGGCGGCGGCGGCGGCCGGGTGCTGCAGCATCGTGGCGCTCGTCGGGTGGAGGCTGTGGGGACTCTGGAGGTGCTGCTGGTGGTGGCCCAGACTCATGTCCAGGACGGCGGCGGTGGCGGAGGAGGCGAAGTGCGCTGGCGAATGCGGCAGACCGGGCGGACTTGGAGCTGACTGGGGGCTGCAGCGGTCCTCAAGGGCCATCGAGAGGCGTGGGCGAGGGCGGAAGCTCGAGAGGTCGACACGCGGAGGTTCCCGGGGATGGCACTGGGCTGTCACTTGGATATCACTTGTCACTGCTCGGTCGACACTTGTTCGCTTGTTCCAGCGTTCTTATAGTTCTGTTCTGGCGGACGTGTTGTTGTGATTCGTCTGCGTTTGTTTGCGGTTCGGTTCGATGCGATTCGACACGACACGAGAGGCTCGACGCACACGTCCGTTCACTGCGAGCGCAACGAGTAAATTAACTAATCATAGTTCCTTATCGTCCACACGAAGCATGAGCAGGCAGCAGCGTCGACGGCGGCGACAGCGACAGCAACAGCAAGAGCAAGAGCAGCCTCTGTCGGCGCAGATTGAACTGTTAAACACAGACCCACACACACACACGCTCAGCGCCAACGGCTGGCGAGAGCAAAGGAGATGGCAGTGCGGGCGAGTGGTGGTGCGAGAGCGAGAGCGCGAGTTGAGTAGGTACGCGGTGATCGATCCCTGACGGATCGACGGACGACGGGCAGAAAGATGCAGCGCTGCGGCGATGAGGCAGAAAAAGAGACGACGGGGGAACGGAGCGACGCAGAACTAGAGACGAGCGACGTGATGTGACACTCACAGATGTCACCTGTGATCTGACAGCGCCGTGAGAGCGCGGACAAGCTGCTGGCTCGGCTCGGCTCGGCTCCCGTCGAACTCTGGGAAGGCAGCAGAGCAGATCAGAGGCGCAGAAGCAGAAGTAGTCAAACCGGTTGCCTCCACCAACGACGACGACGAATCGAACCGAGCAGCGACTCGGCTCGTTACGAGCGATATAACTTTATTACGCGAGCTGTCAGCCGATTGACAGCTGGTTCTCACTGTCTCTCTCTGGCGCAGGCGAAATACGACGTGTACGTATACGTGGCGCTGCGCTGGTGTGCGTGTTATATACAGCCCGGGGGCGGAGTCACGCAGCAGTCGCACTGCTCTCGCTGCCTGCGCTACACTCGTGTGCTCTCGGTCTCTCCCACAGGTTGCGGAACCAGAGAGCCGTCTGCGGACGCGCAAGAGCGACCGAGACGACTGTGCTGCCGCCCGCATTGAGCACAACTCAATTAGAGCGATGCGATGCGATGCGATGCGCTGAGCTGGAGAGCGGAGCAGCGCATGTTTGTTTTCGAAGTTGATTTGTCATGTCCAACGTCTGCTCGTTGTGTCGGTCGCATCGGCCGTCTCGCTCGCTCCATTTGATGTTGCCCTGTCCTCTCTGCGCTTTGTTGTTGGTTCCTTCCCTCACCGATGTCGACGTCGACGTCGACGTAGCTGTCGGCCGCTCTTCATTGGGATTAGCGTGCTGTTGGCTTCGGCTGTGATTTAATTTTGTTGTCTTTGCGATTTGGTCTGAATATGTTTGCGTTGTAACAATTTGTGTCGTCACTGTTGTTGTTTTTGCTGCGCTTGAATGTCGGTCTTTCGTCGCAATCACAAACTCGATCGTTAATTGTTGACCGGGGTGGTCGCCCAGCCCGCGATCGCCTACCTCCACCCGCCCCACTTATGTGTTAATCGACATCAGCATGTCTGGCCAGTGGCTCGCACTCTGAGCTCCGAGACCGCGTTTTATTTTCCGCCTCGCAGTCCTCAGAGGTCGAGAGGGGTCCGCGACCGCCCTCGACCAGAGGAACTGCGGGCTTTGGACCACATCTTGCCCTCCCTTACGGAATCGTCTCGAATTCGGTCAGCGTCTCTTCAAAAAAGACTCAAATCCAAAAGCTGGGCCCATCCAGACCTTCTGAGGCCGAAACTTGGGTATCTTTCTTCCGCACTTCCAATTAATAGGCTCGTGGGTCGCAGTCGCAAAGGCCTTTCTCCTCGGCATTCCGCAGTTGCGGCATCGCAGTTTCAATAATGACATCCAGCGCCTCCCAACTGAATCCCTCGCACTAGGCAGGGACTATTTCGTCACTGCTCCATCTCTGCGGACGGCGTCCGGTTAGGATTTCCCGCCAGGGCAGTGCTTGATGCAGGCTTTTTACTGAGCTTCCAGTGCTTTGTACACTTTGTCGCCGGCTCCAACTGGACCTGACGACGTGACAAAGCGCAGAACAAACAAATGGAACAAACTTTCAACTCTGTTTGCCCACGCAGAGCGCAAGCGAGACTGGGGCATCGCCAGCACTGGTCACGGGAACGAGACCCGCAGGATCCCTTCCAAAGGCAACTCAGTGACGACCACCGCCTCATTGCTTGGGTCGGTCCTGGAACAATTTTCCGCGGTCGCTGCGACGACTGGGATCTCACGGCCGCCCCAGTCCTGATTCGGACGACTAGTGTTTTGTCGTCCAGAGGCTTCGCCGCGACGACAGCCGGGAGGCCGGGCGCACGGCATGAGCGCCAACCTGGCCCAGCGAGCGTCAGGCCGGAGTAATTGCAGCAGACGCGCGGTTCACGTGGCCTCCCGCGGATCGCGGCCGATAAACTGGGTTAATGGAGTGTGAAAAGGGCTTAGGCGGCGGCCGAAATTGCGGAATTCGCGGAGCAATTGATTAAAATTTGATTTGTTTTTAATTAGCTCTCGAATCGGCGAGGACACAGGGGTGGGGGGTAGGGGTGGAGGGAGTCGGCGAAAAGTGATTTTTAATCGCGACGCGCTTCGATCGGTTTACGCGGCCAGAGCAAATATTATTCGTTGCACTCAGGTGTGAAATGAGTTTGCCTGCGATCGGATTCGATTCGTATTCGATTCGCATCTCGCTTAAACATAATTTATTTCCCGAGCAGCCAGCCAGCGTGTTGATCTATGAGCCGGGCCCTAATGGATTTCTGTTGATCCCCCGATTAGATGCGAGATGTGAATCGATCGAGCGACCGTCAGCGCCATCGCCATCGCCATCGCCGCCGATGAATTACTTAATGTATGCTCGACGACGAATTTCACACCTCGTGGACCTTCGAAACGAGCGCCCGAGCCCCGGGTCGGGTTCTGCGGGCAGGCTCGGGGCGAGTAGAGGCGAGCGGAGGCGAGGCGGAGTCGGCTCTGATTTATCGGTGGACTCGTCGCCCGCTCGCTTCGATTCTGCGCGAAATCGAAATTTATGCAAATCGCAGCCAGTTCTGCCGTCGAAACCGACAAGACAAATTTGCTTAGTTTATGACGCCCGCGCCCTCCTTCATCCGCCAGGTGGATTGGCGGCCGCTGCAGGCGCGCAAAGCCATGCGATTTAACTTGCAAACGAAGCCCATAAATTCGGCGCTCGATTCGCCACCTCGCGAAACTAGCGACGCGTCGGCCACGGGTCGCGCGCCTCCACCCAGGAGCAGCCCGAGCCAGAGGCCCCGCTCCGGAGCACCGCCGCCGACCCTGGGCCAGACCGATGAAGTCCTCGAGCGGCTACAGGAGGCGATTGTGGCTGTGTGCGAGAGTTCGAGCCCGCCTAATTGACGGCTACCTTCGGGAATCACTCCCCGATCCGCGCCGATCCGTCAAAACTAATGTTTAGTTTGAGACGGCGATAATTAATTAATTATGATGGTTCGGGTTGACGCAAATATTTCGACTCGGATTTCGGAAGCCAGAAGCGGGCTCCGAAATAGAAACCGAGGCAGGATGGCGATGAAGACGTAGGTAGGGACAGCGAGAAAGAGAGAGATAGAGTGAGAGAGACGGGGGGTGTGATGGTGATGGAAGGGAGAGGGGTCGTGGATGAAGGCTAATTAGCATTGCTCTGGGTCAGAAACATTGTATTAACTTGTTTCCTCGCATGCAAATGCCGAGAGCCGGGCTTTTAATTAAATTGCGCTTTTATATCTATTAATTTCGCCCGTGTTGTTGTAGTTTGGTGCTGTAGGCACGTTTGGCCGTCTCATAAATCACGCTTAGTGGCCAATAAATTAGGCTTATATGTTTCGAATGCTCGCAATCGAAAATCAATTCCGAAAACAAAACGAAATGAATCGAAGACGAACACGACGACGACGACGAATAAAGGCGAGTTCGAAATTATCATATCATAAAATATCGCCTCGTCGCCCCTGTGAGACGAAACGGTTCGGACCGGTTGGAGCCGGTTCGCCGCCAGAAGCCACCATTGTTTAGCACTCAATTGTCGGCCATTAAAACTCATTAATGCAGCTCCGAACAAAGCCTCGCTCTCTCCCGACCGAGCCCGAGCGAATCCTCCACGCGCGAGAGTCGCTCGGCTCTTCCCCTTCTTCGAAAACCGTTTTCGAACATAGTCGTAGGCTCAGCCGTAGTTATTGCTTTCGGCGGCGTGTGGTTGGATGCTCTCGACTCGGCTCGACTCGCCATCAACCACCGCGAAATTGATTTCTCCATTTACCAAACGAGTTTGCGCTCTCCCTCACTGGTCGCTGGTTCCGTCGCTCTCGCTGGGCGGCGCCTGGTGCCGTCTCCTGCGACTGCTGGCGAGCGGGCCGGGCAACAATGGCTGCGGCTGCTCGGCCGTCGGCACCGAGCGCAGCTGTTCAGCTTTAATTAAACACTCGCTCCGCCATGGCAGCGCCGGACGGCGACAGAGGCGGCGACAGGCAGGGCAGGGAAGGGCAGAGGAAGGCGTTTGCTCATATTTGTTTTCTCGTTGCGGTTCGTTTATTTTGACTGAGGACCCTCGTGGTCGCCCTTCCCGTCCCAGGCAGTGCGCGCTTCTCACTCGAAAGGGTTCATCCCGCATTGCCTTTGGTGTCATTCATATCGGTGTTATTATTGTTTTTGTCGTTTCCCTGTCTCGCCCAGCTTCGCGGAAATCGAGGGAAATGCCTTCATCGGCGGAGCTTCAGTCCCGGGGATGCGCACCTCATGCAGCCCTCAAGGACTCGAGTACTTCGAGTCGCGCCATCGAAAGACTCGTGCAGCGAACGCGCTTTTCTAGCCGTGTGCCAGTCGCAACCTCGGTCCTAGGGCCAAAGCACCCGAGTTCCGAAACGCATTTAAGGCGCTTCGCAGAAGGCAGGTGGGAAGTTCGGGTGGCCGAAGTCAGGGCACGACGCCACTTTCCAAAGTCGCGCGAAAGAACGCGTTTCTCTGCGCTTTCGATGAAATCACTAAAACGCTCAACTTTTACTTTTCACCAGCACCCAGCAGGCCATTAAGCGCCGAGAAACCCAGACTAGAATGCAATTTCCGAGCTTCTGCACGGCCTCGGCGGGGCGAACGAACGCTTAATGCAGCCGGAGCCCGACCGCTGAACGCGACCCAACGAAAGCGAAACGCGCAGCTTCCAGTAATCGATCTATTTATTTAAGCCGTGCTTAGCCGGCCTTCGGAGCGGGCTCGCGCCGAAGTAAGATATTAAGTAAGCTACAGCTACGGGCCGCATTTGCCAGCTGCCAGTCGCCAGTCACCGGTCGCCAAAGTGGACCCGCGAGAGAGAGTGTGTGGAAATGCACATTAATCATGTGCGCGGGTCCCGTTTCGGCAATGCGTCGAAGCTTTCTACAGCGAGCCCCTAATCGTGCCGCGCAGACAGCGGCGCCGGGGCTGTAATTGATTGTTTAAATAATTGTTTAGTTGATTGTTTAGCTAATTGTGAGGCTTAATGCGCGCGAGGGTCCAGCGAGAGCCGTTCGAGGCGCTGCCGATCCGCTCAATCTTCGGGGCTCAGTCGCCGGGGCTGCGGTGGAGCCGAGTGCGAGCCGTCTTGATATTGAATCGCGCGCAGGGTCGCGAAATGAAGTCATAAACACGGCCAACCTTTGTTGGACTTCGCATCGAATTACACCCAATCGCATCGATCGCCGCGTGTCGGACAGAGCGAGCGTTTCGAATTTGCGATTGAAGGCCCTGGGAGCTGGTTTGGGCGCGAACCCGCCGCTTAATGGGTTAATAAGGCAACTGGACAACAACAACCCTCTCTCTATTGAAATAAACAAACACCTCGAACCCTCGCCGATGTATCGATTGGCAACGGCTGTCCGTGCGACGGGCGCCAGAGCTCCCGAAGAAAGGCCAACAACAACGAGATCATCGTTCGAGAAGCGCCTCCCAACTCGGCCTATGAGCGAGCGAGGCCTGGCGAGGGCCGAGAAGCCCGGCGAAGCGGATCCGAACGGCACAGAAGGCAGTGAAGACATGAAAGATTAAGTTTTAAGTATTTTTATTAAAAATGCTAAAAAGCAGTCCCCGGCCCCTCCGGTCCGGCTGTCGTGGCCCGTCGAGGCGAACACATGTTTTTGCTTGTTCGACCATAAAATTTGATTCCAGCCGCAGCACGACAACGGCAGAGGCAGCAGCAGCAGCAGCGGCAGCGGCAACAGAACCACCACCGACCGCCGCAATTGAAGTAGCAAGTGGCTGTAGTCGAGACTTCTGCTGTTGGCCTCTTGTACTAAGCCAGCGAGCTTAGGGGTTCCGGCTTGGAGTTATGAATATTCATATGTCAATTGCGCGCAGCAAACAAGAGGAAACTCGGCAACGGCAATTAATTGAGTTGTAAACGTGTGTGTGTATGTGTGTGTGCGCGGCTGCTTCATTAAGCGCATTGAATGTCTCTGAATTATTAGTGGTGGGCGTCGGGTCGCTTGTAATGCCTGCGGAGGCGCCACCGCGAGGGCCGGAGCGAGAGGGTGGCCGAGGTACAAAAGACTTCAGCCACGAACGCGAAACCGCCGGCGGAATCCAACCGTTCTCGCACTCAGTAGACTGGAGCTCTGGCTCTGGCCCTGGCGCTGAAACTGACTCTAGCTCCGACTCCGACGGCCTCAAGTCCCATTAACATCGTAATCCTATTCCAAGAAAATCGCACATTTCAGACGATGATCTGACCATAAGAAGAACTCGGCGTAAACACGGGATCCCGCCCTCGATTTGCTCGCGGGCTCGGTTTCTGGGAAAATATTTGTGTTGTCTCGAAGGCTCAGACACCGCACGGCATTGTAAGCCAATTACGTAAACTAATTAACCGAAAACAGATTTCGGAGCGGGATTGTCGGCCGGGGAACAGTTTAAGGAATTACACAAGTTCTAATCCCATTGCGCAGACCTACAACGAGTCGGCCTAGGATCGCCGCTGAGGTGTGAAGGAAGGAAGTCCGAAGTGCTCAACAAAAGGCGGTCGCCGGGTTCGCTTCTGAGCCGTTTAGGTCTAGATTCTTTTATACAATCATTGCTACCATAATTTGCCTTCCCAATATTCGTTGGTTGAAAGTTCGCTTCTTAGATCTTTCGTTTCTGCACGTCGTGTCTCCGACGGCCGTCACATAAGTCTCCCCTGGAAACTCAACCGACTGCTGCCGAAATTGCAGGATTAAATTAAACATTTGATAAAGTGCAATCGTTGTGTGATCGCAGTCTTCGACTGCAATCAGGGCGAACGATCGATCGGCAGCAGCACCGCCAGTGCGTCGGATCGAATCTCATTGCAACAACTTCAACTTAATTGGCTGTAAACACCATTTTATGTCCGATGCCCGGCGAAGCCAGATGCAGTTCCGCGATTGCAGCCTCGACAACGAGCCTGGTCGAAAGCCCTGCCCGCGGCGCACGTTAATCTGGTTCGGCGATTTGTTGTTGGCGTTTTTTTTTTGTCAACGTTATCGGCAAGGCTGGTGTCGGGCGATCGGACGATGGGCAATGGTTGTTAATTAAGTTCGAGTCGCAAGTAATGAACCCATTTGGCGAGTACTGGCGTACGATTGAGGAGTTGCAGGACCTCAAGCAGAATTTTCAGCAGATGACCAGTTTCAGGAGATCCACAGTTGCGCGCTCCATCGGCCTCTTCCAGGAATCTGTGGCAGTTCTCTGGAATCCATCTAATCCATTGAGATAAAGTAATCGTAAAAAAGCGTACAATTTTGACTTCTTGAGCTCATCCAAAGTCGCTCGTGAGGTGAAGAGAATCCGCTTATAAGTGCAAGTTTGCAAACACACATTCCTGGCATTCCTCGACCCTGTGCGACGGTCATGCGTGGCAAATGTTATCCCTGTCTTGGCCTAGCCCTCCTCAGTGTCCGCGTTGGTGTGTGAAAACCTTCGAAATCAATTTAACCGCAAAGCATGAAGGCCCAGAAAGGGATGGCGAGGACTGGCAACGACGATTGTCTGCAACTGTCGCCGAGGACGCCGGGCCGCTCGCTGAGGCCACCTTGGGATGCAAAGCGCTCTCAGGATGAGGTCCGGACGCGAGTCCACAGGACGCCTTTGTGCCTAATTTTGCGGTTTGGCACACAAGGTGAGGCAACTGCGAGCGAGGAAAGTGCTAAGGACGGCTCGGCTTGAGCGGCTCGTCCTTATCGCCAGCAGGAGCTGCTGCCACAGTAGTTGTGAACTCGCATCCCAGCGTTTAATTCATCGTCCTCGGAGACATAGTCGGAGCCGGAGTCGAGGTACCTGCTGCGACCTTCGATCCTTCGCCCTAATGGTCAGGAGTTTGCTTTTAATGATTTTGATTTTCCCAATCGCCGGATTGGCCTTGACGTTCTTCCATCCGACTAACGGGGGCAGCGTGGTCCTTGGAATTCTTAATGAAAAGTGCTGGAACGCCATTAGCCAGGACCCTGGGTAAGCAGGTTTTGGAGCGACACTAATGGAGGACGTGTGTCAGCCTAATGGTCCAGTCCAAGGCCGCGTCCGCGTCCGCCCAGGGATCCGCCGCCTGGGTGGCAAATCGCAGGATCGGCATTCGCAGTTCGGTAGCAGTCGACTTCTAAACAAAGCACTCCGGCCGTCCGCGTCCTTGATTGAGAGTTAGCCTATGATGCGATGGACCTTCCGCAGAGATCGTTTCCAAGATCTCAAGGCCCACGGAGGCTACAGATGCGATCGTGTTTTCCCTAGGAAGGTGCCTCTTTTTCCGTTGTCGCTCTTTCTCCGCTGTTTTGCTCTTCATCGTCGTTGTTGTTTCGTTCCGCTTCTAATTCACGATGGTGTCCTGGGGCTTCGAGGGCCGAGACGTCCTCCGCCCATATCACAACGCTCTGCGCCGAGTCCACCCATCAGGCAGACCCCGACTCCTGTGGCCCGAGGCCCTCAAACCCCAGGTCTCGGCCGTGTCGGCCATTCCTTTTCCACGTTGAATGATCATCCCGCAACGCGACTCCATTTTCTCCGGCCGCCCAAAATATTGTGTTTCTATCGCTGGTTCGTGGGTTCCTCTACTCGTCGCCATCGATCTAGTCATCGGGATGCCTGGCTCCGTCCGTCCGCCCCTCGCTGTACATAGCGCTCCATGTGGCGGCGGAAAGATTAAACGGTTCCGGCAAAACGTGATATCATGAAGGTGGGATCAGTGCGTCCTCGGCGTTGTTGCTTCGATTATTGCCTTTGTTGTTGTGGTTCCGAGTGCTGTTGTTGTACCAATAAAACACGAAAAAAGTAATTTATGAGTTTGAAAATCGTAAGAACTGAACCCGAAAGAAAATCTTGTTCTATCGCGCGACGGGACGCGGCTTGGAATGGGCAGCGGGGCAGCGGGGCAGCGAGGCAGGGTGAATGGGAGACGGGCCGGGCAGCCTCCATAATGAGCCGCCTCGACGGGCCGCCGAGCATGAGTGGGAAAACACGACGCGCCCGGAACCCGATCTGGCGAGGTACATAGGAAGAGACCGCCTCGGACCCGAGCCCTTGGCCCGGCCGGGAACGCAGCGCGGGACGTCGCTCCGATTCTATTCGCGGAGCCCGCTGCGTACCTGGCTCCGCGGCGGCCGGGCCGTCCTGCGACCTGGCCCTGCTGCTATCTCGTACATAATTATTTATTCCCGACTCTCGCGCCCTGCGTTCTGGCCAGGGAATTGGTTTTCCGTGTTATTAAAACGTTACGAGGTTCTGCCTCCGCCGCAACCGAGACGCTCGCTGCGCCGGCCCTAATCCGCGGCTCGAATCGCGTCGAGGTGAAAAAGTAATAATTTCGTTTCTTTGTAGCTCATTTATTTCACTCCACACTCCATCGCTGTTCATCTCGTCGCGACGCATCTCTCCATTTCGAATCGTTTCTGGTTTCTGGCTGCTGGCTGCTGGTCTGGGAGCAGAGTACCTGGCCGTACTGGACTTGGACTGGGACCGCAGCCGCCGCCGCCGCCGCCTGGACCTCCTCGATCGCCGACCGGCCCTCGGTGTTTTGACAAATGGTCTTCATTTTCTCGGCAGCCCGTTTGTTGGGTTCCACATCGACCTCGCCCCCTCGCATCCCGGCCTCTTCGAAGGCCGCCATCCTCACCCAGGTCTTCTCAACCCATGCCATCGCATTCGATCCCGGACTCCTCCGCCAGTTGTTGTTGGCTGTAGATTCGATTTCGGTTCACTCGGTTTCTTGACTTCCATAGGAGCGTTGGTGTTGTTATGGTTTTTGTTGATATGCTTGTTGTTGGTGTGGTAGTTGTTGAAAATACCCAAGCTAATGGCGAAGGTGTTTTCTCTGCTCCGAAGCAATCAGCTATCGTTTGTGCAAACACAACAACAATATAAATATAAGACAACGACGAAAAACAAAAAATATGTATGAAGCAATAAAAACACATTTCAACAATAACAACAACTACACTGGATGCGCAGCATCAAAGTAATTGGAAACGGTTTCCACAATTTTTTGAGATAATAATTTCTTTTCTTCTTCAGTTTCATTCCCTTTTCATCGCGTTGTAATTGTGTTGGGCTCTTATGTTGGTGTTGTTGTTGTTGTTGTTGTTGTTGCAGTTGTCGTTGCCGTCATGGTCGTCGAAGGGTCCCAAATTAAAATGAAGCTTTCTCGCTCTCTGCTGCTCTGCCCAGTCGTAATGAGTGAAAATTCTACGGAAACCCGAAAAGATCCATCCGTTTAATTGGGTTTCTCACGCCATCACGTCGTTAGGTCCCTCTTGACAGAGGTTTTGCTGGCGATGGCCGTTGGCCGACGGACGGAGGTGCTAGAGGGGAGGCATCCCCGGCTCCGAAGTCCACTTCGGTCGAGCCATCGCTGTCTCATTTGCAATCATTTTGGGGCAGGGCGTGGGATCCTCGATCGGCGGGTCGGCTCCTGAAGTCGCTCTTAATGCGATTTCTCCAGGTTTACGAAACTCGAGAAGAATTCCAGCGGCGGAAGTTGGTGGTATGGGTATTAGGAGCTTCCTCGTCTACTGCTTCTCCTCGTGTGACCTCGGCCTAGGATTCCTCCTTCAGGTTGATATTGTCGAGTGAAGACTTCGTGGCGATGTCTTCGCAACGGCAACAAGAGTTAAATAACAATAAGAAATCGTATCAACAACACGACAATAATAACAACAGCGGGAAGAATGACGTCGTCAACGACAGCATTAGCAATTTTATTGAGATGACGAACGATGCTGAAGATAATTGCACATTTTCTCTCCACCTTCCTTGTATTTATGACAACAAAAACACCATCAACGACAACAACACCGATGATAACAACAACAACATTCCTGTGGTCTACACCAGATACGACGACGATGACTACGACGACGACGACAACAACAATAAAACGCGAGACAATCAGCGATCGAAAATAATAATGATGTATTGACAACATGCAGCCGAAGCCTCATGCGATCGCAAGAGCAAAACAAAAACATCGACAGCAGAATCGGCAGCATCCGTCGAAACCAACTTAATAACAGACATGGAGCAGCAACAGCAACAGCAGCGGGAGCAACATTAAATCTGCAATAACAACACAACTGAAGCAGCAGGCACTAAGCACAGAACAGCGAACAGCGAACAGCGAACAACAAACACAAACAACAGGCAACAGCAACAACGGGCGGGCAACAACGCGTGGAATTCAGTTGCCGAGTCCTCAAGTATTTATGTAGATGAAAATGTTGATTGGAGACGCTGCTCCTCGTCGTCCTCACCGTCCTCGTCGTCCTCGCCCTCCTCGCCGTCCTCGCCGCCGTCGTCGGTCGTCGTCACCGTCATCGCAGATGATGTTGCTACCTCTGTTGTTGATGCTGCTGTTGTTGTTGGTGCTTATTCGCCACTTAGTGCTGAATCCGCGGACCACACACGACGATCGCCGCGGTCGTTCTCCTGGCCATCCGCCCCCCCTCCCGCGACGGGCTTGCGAAGGGAGGCCTCAAATCGCACGAAAATCTCACGGTTTCGTGTTTCTGCATATCGCGGGGTGACCAGGCGAGGGGTTGTGCAGGGGACTCACGGCACCCAAGAATTTTATTGTGCTCAGTTCGTTGGCAACTGATCTGCATCGCCGCGCAATCAGTTTTGGCACCTTGAAATCCAGCGATCAACGGGCCCAGGGCCGCGATCGCAGAGTGTGCGGAGGATTCGTTTCTCCGTGGTGTGTGCGCTCGACACTTTCTCCCAGCGTCTTATCGTCGCCAGTGAAAACCCTTTTAGGTTCAACCAACCTCAGGAGCACCGCGCGGCCTCTGATAAGGCCGGCTCGGACATGGTGCAGGGAACAACAGGGGGCAACAGGGGACAACAGAAGTACGGAAATGACGACCGCAACAACAGGTTGATACCTCCGGTAACCGAGCCCTGACCAAACCCCCCGCCTCCTCCTCCTCGTCCTCCTCCTCCTTCCTCCGAACTAGATAACGTCGCCGGGTGTCTATTGTTCATCGCGGCGGTTGCTGCTTCACGGCCGGCCGGGTTCATTGCGGTCTTGTTAAATGTGACACTAATGTCCTGTCGACCCCGGCCCCACTCTTTGGGCCCTGCGACTCATCGCGCTCCGAATGGAAATTGTCGAGCCCTCTGTCCGTCCGTCTGGGTTCCGTCGGTCCATGTATCGGCGGCGCAGGTCCCTCTCATAATTTACGATTTACGCGCGCATCATTTGTTCGCCCTGATCCGGAATAAAGTGCCTTCGTGTGTCGGTGTCGCTGTCGCTGCGATATCTACGGCAGTGTCGACTGGGTCCTGGCAGGTTCTCCGCAGACGTCGCTTTGTCCGCGGCCCTTGGAGATCGCATTCGCTTTGGCTCCCCTCCATCTTCGTGGTCTCGAAGGTGGGGAGCTCCGGCCACCACGAGCCACGAGGCGATGGGATGTCTGTTACCTGTAACATGGCAGAGAGTGAATGGGAAGTTGCATGGGAATAGGTTTGTGGTGTGATCGGGGCAATAGTTCGAATTACGCAGGAGCCGCAAGGTGTCCTCTCTCATCGACTTTCGGCGAAGGTGCGCTTCCACAGCCACGACTCCCCGCAGACTGAGCTGGGCAACGTGAAGGGCTGAGGAGTGTAGTCGGTGTAGTCGGCGATAGGGGATACGTTCGGGAGTTGATATCGACTCACTGGGTGTCCTTATCAGCCGTGTTCATCACCCCTCATCACCCCAGAGGATCCTGTGCTTTATTAACTAAACTCGGCTCCCCTCGACTGGACTCGACTGAGGGTCGGGCTCGTTGCATTCGTGAAAACTGATAAGGCACGCTTTCTTACAAACACAAAACAACGGCAGCCAAATTTAGCACAACTGCGATAGAAAAATGGCTCCAACGACATTGGTAGTTGCAACAAATGGGATATTTGCCGCACGCTTTGAAGGTGCAAACAAAACCCTGCGAAGGTGGCGGCGGCTTCAAAAACCCGACTCCGCGGTTGGCTCGCCGTCTCCCTTCTGCCGCTGGAAGAGTAATCGAGTGGCTGCGCGCGACGGGCAATCGGTGGCACCGTCAACAGACACCCAATAACAACAACACCAACAACAACAAGAGCAACAAACACCGCGATGGCAACAAACAACCACTTCAGCAACAAAAGAAGCCCTGGACGCGGGCAGAACCGGCGGCAGCCCGACGATAAGCGAGACTCACGTTGAGCCACGATTCGCGCAATTTAATTTATGCGTTGCCAACATTTTGCATTTGCAATTTCGCGAATCCATTTTCCACAGGACGGCAGCGCCAGCCGCCAGGACCCAGCCAGGCGGAGGCGCGATAGTAAAAGTGTTGATAGCAAAATAGCCGAGCTCTGGCAGGGAGGGTCCGCGGAAAGAGTCTTTCAGCTCGTCCGTCTGTTGGCGGCCTGGCAACGAAATCCGATAAGGTTGCAGGAAACCGATTTCCACGAGTTGCAGGCTTCGAGTTGCGAGCGAATCGCACTCTCAGAGAGAGGAGTGGAGCAGGAGTGCCTTTTGGTTGGGAGTTTCGTACCGTTGAAGGCTCAATTTGTAGGACGATGACCGCCGAGGGGACAGAAGACGTTCAGCTGGAGTCCCGAAGGAAGGATCCCGAATCGAGGTCACCCCCATGGGACCGTCGCAATGAGGCTGAGTGAAGCCAACACACGACACACGCCAATTATTTCGACGTGCTTCGATTCACACCGCGGGACCCACTCTGGAATCCACTTTATTTACTTGCAATGGGGCAACAATTCCAACAGCAACAGTAACAATGGTCAAAATATCTCAGCAACGACGTGTGATTTTTCGACGGCTCAAAAAACGCAATTTTGTCCCGGTTACTCAACCAATTATCCATCAACAAGCAACTCAAACCAACCACACGAGCTTAATCCAATCTCTGGCCGGAGCAGCCCGTGGCTGGCACTCGAGCAGCGCGATCGGCAGCACCGCCGAGTCTCGACTTATCACTGATGAAATCAGCGCGCAGCATAAATTATCACCTCATTCTCAAATAATTGCGATGGAGCCCCAACTACCCAACTGCCCAGCTGCCAACTGTCAGCCGTCAACGACGGCCGTCGTCGTCGTCTCCATCGCCATCTCCACGTCGCTGCTGCTTGTTAATTGCAATCAAAATATTTGCCGGACAGGTTCGACTCGGCAACTGCGGCTTCGAAGTCGGTGTTGGAGTTGAGCTCCGGGCAGGATCGATTTTGCTGCTGGCGGTGGATGTCGATCTTTCCTCTATTTTCCAATTTATCGATATTCAAACAACTTACAAATCGGAATCCACGGGCGGGGAGCAGCAATTGAAACAGCGGCAGCTGAGCTCCATCGACAGCTCCATCGTCACACACTTTAATGGTCATAAACACGTACTTGTTAATGAGACGTTTAGCCAAGTCAATAAACTGGAAATGCGTTTGCGCCTCGACCCACTCGCCACCGTTTATCGATAGCTCTCATTCTGCGTCCCCTTCTCTTGCTGATGTCTTCTTCTTTAGTTAATCATTCGTTACGAATTTCTGAGAAACTCTCTCAATCTATCATCGCGCGGTCAATCGATTTGGACAACAGTTCGGGATCATTTTTACCGCGTGTGACAATTGTTAACATTTATTAACAACCGACCTCTTCGCAAGAAATTCCACGTAGTTTTCGAAATTACCAGACCGACTCATTTACTATTTCTTTCGGAATATATCGATATTTAGATATTCGTCTTTCGGCACACACAACTACAGATCATCTAAAATGCTCTCCAAATAATATCAGGCTCGTTGAACATAGTAACAGCAGTCGTAAGCCGTAATTCTTGGTTCATGTTACGACCTGTAGTCATCGTGGTAATATTTGACGCTGTTATTATGGGAGGTAGGCCCCGTTTACCTATTTAATAAATAAACTTGGGCTTGTTAACGGCAACGAAGCGAGGCCAGCTCAGCCCAGCCCATTCCTGGAGCAGCAACCCAATGGAGCGGGGATGGTGATCAAAGCGGCAGCAGAGAGGGTAGGGCGGGGGTTGTTGCTGGTAACCAGACAGAGCACAATCGACCAGCATTGAGTTCCTACTCCTGCTCACCGCTCACTACCACACATACCAAGCCGCCACCACCGCCTCCGCCTCTGTCTTCCACTTGTCGGGTCTTCGCGAGGGCTCTGCTTGTGTTACCCAGGCTTCCCTTTCGGTGTCGACCCTCCCGATAGTCGGCGGCTGGGGACTTTATGAAAACTCAATTTTCTGAAATTGGAAAAAGGATTTCACTAGGTGCTTTCTGTTGTGGTCTGCTGTTATTGTACTGTTGGGGTCGTCCGCCAAGTAATTGAGTTGTTCCTCCGCCACCGCCACCTCCTCGCCGGCTGAGAGTCTGGCGTGCACGAGCCCACGCTCCATCGGGGAAATGTCGCGCGGGCGTGCAAGGGCCATGGAAGGTGGGGCAGGTCAGCTGGCAGCTGCAGTGGTTATCGTTGCACTGCGGCTACAATGGTGTAGTGCTGTTGTTCTTGGGAAATTGTTACAAATCAATCGGCATGGCTGTTACCGTCACTCGAATTCAATTCGTTTTCAATTTGCAACAAATCGCTATTTATTTCGTTAATGTTGTTGTCTTTTCTAAGGAGTCTCCACACGTTTTCCTCCGAGGGGCCCGCACTAAGTGGGTCGCTCTTGTTGTTGGAGCTGAAATATCGTGCAGGTAATTTCGAAGTCGACGACCATGCCAACAACAGCGCCTTGTCTCCCGACTATCTCGCAGCTGGTACGTTCGGGTCACGGAATTCGGTCAAAAGGGCGGCTCAGTGGGAGCGGCCCCTCGTCATCTGACTCCTTGTGGGTTGCGCTTAGAGCGTGGGTTTCTCATCGCGGAGTACTTTCGACGAGGTCCAGCCTTGAAGGGCCGTCGACAAATCACTCTAACAGCACGGGGATCCTACTATTTATTAAAACTCAACTCGACTCATCGACCATCAATTTTTCGTCGCAAATAAATTCCATTCGACAATGCGTTGTGACCTAGCTCCAGAGTAGATCCACCGATCCACCGATCCTCTCTCTCTTTGTTCGCAATATTTCTGCATTTTCTGTTGATGTTGAATTTTTGCCATCTCCTGCTCTATCTACAGCTTCCGCACGACTCATCCATAAGTCCTTAATAAAACACGGCACACGTGTAACGGCAGGAGTCCACTATCGATCTCGCTACATATCTCCGTCGGCTCCGATCGCACGGAAGCGCTATGGCAAATGCACGCAGACACTCCGTGAGAGAGGGTGGGAGGGGGAAAACGTGGAGAACCCCCTGACTAATGGCCTCGATGGTTCGATTCTGTTGGCCTAATTGGCGCGCATTAATCTGCGCTGTCTTCACAATAGTTTCCCGATGGTTGGCCGATCAACGGACCACGTCAACCGATCCAAGAAGCGATGAGGTCTCACCAAAACAGCCATGGACAGAACATTTAGAAAATCGGGGAAGCTGTTCGGGTCTTGTTGTGTCACGTTATCAACTTTAAAGAAATTAATTTTGAAAGAAGTCATCGAAAGCTCGTACATTGGGGAAGAGTTCTTGATTTGTAGACACCTAAAAGATCGAAATCAATCTCCTTCTTTGGAACAACGAACACCTCAAATATTACTAATTTCCGTCTTTTTCGCCTTCGTTACCGACGAAAACCAGCACCGTGATGATGGCCTGCGCATGCAGTAACCAGTTAACTTTGATTAGTAGAAGTTACGAAGACATGGTCGAAACACCCAATTGATCCTAATGTGTGGTTCTTCGGGTGAATTAGTGTTATAAGGTGTGATTGCCTTTCGATAAAGTCAAGTGACCTCCTTTCGCATCCTTAGCTCTTTAATCTTTCCCGGAATCCATGGATAAGCCGGAGTATCCGGACTTGGCCTTTTCGGAGCTTCCCATTCGCCCATTCCCACGCCACCTAGCAAACCGCGAGCCAAGAACTAGAAAACCTCAAATTCGCCACGATCGCTGTGGCACTGATGACGAATGCCAGGGACGGGTTCAAAGACGGAGGATGGACGGGGTTTTCGAGTGGGGAGCCGTAAAATTAAAGACTTAGTATCGCAATAGAAAAGCGCGAGGCGCGGGAGGCGCGGGAGGCGTCGGCAGTGGCAGCGGCATTAACAATGGAGCGGTTCCGAGAATCATCAAGTTACTGCTGCCACTGTACGCGTGCACATTGACATGGGGCCGTTGTCGGCGGCATTGTTGCTGCAATAAAGAGCCGAACTTGAGGGCTGTAACTGATTGATTTGTCGAGCATCAGCACCAGCACTAACACTGGCAGCAGAAGACACTGACCTTCCTCCGACTTCCTCAAGGCTAACACAACAGTGCGACACGCTTCACACACTCACAGAGATATCAAAAAGCAGCCTCCAATCGCCGAATATTGGGCCCATAAAGACACAAAGGCCTCAAATTGGCTGTCATAAATCTGTGTGCCGCTCCGAGTAGGATCCGGAGGGACCTACGGCAGTCGGGAGCAGCGTCCCTGACTGCTGGGCAAGTCACGTGCACGATCATAAACCGTCATGCCTTCTGACAGAAGTCAATGTCAAGGCTACGGCGACAGACAATTGAATTTATGCTCTCTCTCTCGCGCAGGGATCGGGTGGGAGAGAGGCACCCAAACGGCTCTCTTTATGGCAATTGTCTAGTCAATTTGACAGCGCTGCCGGCGCGCAGACCTCGTCCTTGAGCCCTCAGAGCCGTTCCCGTAGCTCTTCGCTGGTCGAGAAGCGTGCGCGTGCCGCGGCTCGTTGGTCGTGCGACTTGCGTCCATCTGTCCGTCCGTCAGCTACTCGTCTATTTGTCCTGGCTGAGCGCGGACGCGGCTGGTGGCAAACTGCGCCGGCGAGGACGCGTGGCATGTGGTGGTTCCACATAACGTCGCCGGATCGAAAGCGGCGAGATCGGATTTGCCGAGCGACAGTCAAGGTGACTCGGCGGGGCGGACAGTGGCCAGCTCGGACGACGGCTGTGCCCGACCGGACCCTTGAGATCGGCTGCGGCGAAATGCCATTAGGCGAACGATCGCGCACCGATCACACGCCGCATCCCGCTGGACGGACGCGTGCCCGAAAAGGAATTGCGCGCCGGGCATCCGAGGCGAGCGACATGTTGCTGTCATCGCTACGGCAGCGTAGCGTCAAGGATGCGGGAACAATTAGCAAAAAGCGATCGCACTTTCCCACGGAAGGACGGCAGCCCGACCGGACCTCGGTTGCCAGGGAGGGCGGGGCGGTGCGGTCCGGTTCGGACGGCGAGCTGCTGCTCCAGTGCCGCATTTGAAGCGCATATTGATCTTGTTTACATGCGTCGTGGTCGCGCTAATCAGCTGCCGTGGCCAGAACCAGACGCCCCGCACAGTGGTTCCGAGCGCGGTTACGCAGCAAGAACTAAACTTTAATTGCATTGGTTCGGACTAATTTGTTTCTCTTTTCGTTTTTAATAAAGAGTTACGGCACGTACAAAGAATGGCAATCCTTCACGAACCTTATATTTGTTAGAATATATTGTATGGACTTGCACCACTGTGCGCCGGTGGGGTCTCGTTGGTCTAGTGTCAACTGATTCCACTCTGCGCTGCAGGTAGGACAGGTCGGATGCGGATTTGCTCGGTCGTATGTGCCCGTTGACGGGTTCGTCGATTATCACTAACATAAGGCCGATGGATTTTGCATAGTTGATGGTTGTCAGTAGTAAATGCGATGGCATTCCAGGTGGAAATCTTTCTCGATCCTGCGCTAGTCCACTCTTTGCTGCTCCCGTTGTTCAGGCACATGGTCTTGGTTTTATTGCTTGAGCGGAGGAAAGCGCGGTGGAGGGCCGAGCGGCGATGTGCAGTGTCCGGCAGACGCCACTCCACACAGGCGATAGTCATTTTCCTACCTATCCTCCTATGTGACAAGCCTCACCTGAAGTGGAGTTGAGTCAGTGCCCCAAATTATCACAGTTATTAAAGTCCTGCTCCACGCCACCGAACGAATTCCGTTGATTTTCCTCGCTCTGGTTTCGCCCGGTTTGAGAACCGCATGACCTCCTTCAGTGCCGAGCCAGTCCAAGGAACGCGACTGATTTCAAAATCCATCAACTCCCCTCCCTCCAAGCCGTAGCAATCTGCAGGAGCGACCATCGACACGGACCAGAGGCGCTCAGTGTGGTCGGCAGAGGTCTCAGAGACCGGGAGGGAGCGGAGTTTGGAAGCCCTGTGGTCGGCGGTGGTTTCTTATTCAGAGCTGACAAGCAGAAGGATTCGGTAAACACACGTCCGCCTGCTGCGAGCACCACGACGACCACGCGAGGAGGAGACCACGAGAACACCGATACCAATGATGATACAGGGAAACGCTTTAAAACAAAGCTTTTCCCTCCCGCCAGTCCCTCCGGGACCCATCCGACTGACAGCCTGACTGCCATGCTGGCGAGCGAACGTCCTCCGTCGTCCGGTCGGTTCTAATTGTGACTTTATTCGCGCACTCATTCTGCCCATCATCTGCTCGGCGACTCCGTCTCTCCCCGTGCTCGCCACGGTCCCTCGCCGGGAGCAGCGACTTGGGTGGTCTCGAACCTGCACGCGGCGCATCTTCAAAGTCGATCGAACCGATGGCGCGTCCAACAGCAACTCCGACCGTGAGCTTAAGTCGACTGCGACTGCGGCTGCGACTCAGGCTGCCGCTGCGAGCGCGATCGGACCGCAGAAGGGCTCGGCACCGAACCGACCGCGCACGAACCTCGTTCCTCGTTCGCGGGGTCCAGACGAGCGGCTCCGGAGCTCCTCGGCTCTTTGTGCGGATTCCGCGGAACAGAGTTTCGCTGGAATTTGCAAATGAACTGCGTCGGAACTCGTCTTCCTCTGCGCTCCTCAGCGGCCCAGCGACCCGCTCCGTCGACCGAAATAATAAATTTCGCGAGGCTTGATTTCCAAGGATCTCGCCTCGTTATTTCTGCACGCGCACGAGGAGACATTTGGGAGACGACGCTATTAGTGGAACGAGCGCCGGAACACGATACAACGGCTGACGGCCTGCCGGCGATGTAATCTCCAACTAATAGGCTTTGATGTCCGCAGCACTGGCAGGAGGGGCGCTCAGGGATGGGGAGCGAAAGCGGGCAGCTGGGCCGAATCAAACGGCAGTGCGCACGTCCTCGTCCTGAAGGAGAGCTCGATTCTCCTTCGGCTGGCTCACGGTGGCTCGAGGACGCGCAGATCGGGCCAGCTCCACCAAGGATTGAAGGCCTGAGGAGGGCTTGGAATCCAGGGCTGCCGCAGCCATTCCTGAGTCACCTCGCTCCTCCACCGTCTCGTGCTCAGGGTGAACCAGTCGAGGCGAGCGAGCAGCGTCGTCGCTGCGTCTGCACGTGTTGCACTGTGGTGTGCTGTGGTGCAGCCCGAGCCGGCCGCCGCGACCCGTGAGGGGTCCGCGCAGGTCGGGCTGGAGGCTGCCTCGCTGTCGATGATAAATGCGAGCCTTGTAGGAATTTATTGAAATTAATCATCATTGCGGACGGGTCGCGGCCGAGGACGAGGCGACTGGCGTGTTCAAGGCGAGAGTGCGAAGAAAAGAAAGAATACGACCTGAACCCCGTCCGGGCAGGAGTACTGTCTCATGCTGGGTTCCATCCGAGTCTGCCACAGACCCGGGCGCTGCCCGCCCCGCTTACAGAGACAAGTGGCAATAAATAAGTCGTGCGATTAGGGCAATCCGAGTCCACCATGGGCCATATACAGCCATTGTCGGCCCCGCACGTTAGCTCTGGCACCCGTGGGCACCGCGACCTCCGACAACCAACGCGCTTCGACCCAACTCGTATCCGGGTCATGCAGACAGAGTCCTCCTGTCACTGTAAGGCAAGGCTGACGTGGTGACCTCGATGATGCAGGGAACTGGGGCGACTTGGTTCGATTGGCTCAATACTCCAGAATCGTCGCTGATGTCGATCAGATCGATGTTGATTGCTGAACAAAATTGCAGTTGGTTTTTTTAGCGATACGGAAATTCGCACTCAGTCGTGGGTAGCGAAGGCCCCGACCAGTCAAGGGTTACCCTTCAAGTGAACGCGCTGAGTTGAACACGGAAGCGCGGAGCACGCGCTCGTGCAACATTTGTTTAGCTTCAGGCGATTCGGTGCCGAACACATGGTCCTTTTGTCTTACTACGCCCTCCTCTCCGTCTGCCTGGCGACATGCTCTCTAATTGAGCATGATGCATCAGATGCCTGCCAGTCGCAGTCTGGCAGGCAGGCTATGGAAGCCTCCAATGGCTAGCTCCGCCTCAACGTGTAAACAGCCTTGGTCGTAGTTAAAGAGGATTCCAAGAGAAGCTTTCCATTCGCAGGTTGCGCAGAGGTTCGAAAAGGGAATTGCCTCGATTATTTACGTCTAAACTGTCGGTATTTTTCCGACATTAAAATTAATAAATCATTAATAATAAAATACAACCAATATTATTTTTCTTAAATTAATCTCTTTAACTACTTCTTTCATTTCTTTAACTCTTTAACTTTAGTGTTGCCAAAAATCACTAGGTGCTAAAAGAAAAAATAATTTTTAATCTAATTTTTAGATAATTTTTATTGGTTGGGACCACTGTCGGTTACCGTCAGTCAAAAATGCCCATGGATTGCGAAGAATAGGGATATCTAGAAATTATACATTTATCCCTTATATAATGGCATCGAATCCCGCATGGGTCCCTTCCACGCTTTCAATCTCTCCTCGCTCTTTCGTCTCGTTCAAGCTCCCACCATCCGTCCCCAGTCCAGAGCAGAAGAAGGGAGAAAGTCTCCAAGAACCTCGTCGGCGCACTGAGAGGCCGACACTGTCTCCGAATCGAGGGGAAGTGTTCGAAATTCGAAAATAGAACAACGCCTAAAACCGGTTCCGCTCTGTATCGCACCCGCGGGGAGTGGACCAGTTTAATTTCTCCAGGTAGACTCGAGCCACCGGGACCGCTGCAGTGGAAGAGTCGCCGAAACAGCTGCCGCCCGACTGAGGCTAGCGAGGAAGGAGTGCCGGAGTAAGATGCGACGACGAAGATGTCGGGGAAAGAGAGACTGAACAGAAGAGATGCTGACGAGGCGGGGCCTCCGTGGCCAGAGAGCAGATGCGGTCGGCCATATACTGCGACTCCTTGGTCCCCGGCGCAGGTACGCGGCGGACTCTCCGCCAGGAACAGGCGCTGCACGTCGGGCCCTATATACTTAGTGGCTTGTAGTCGTTTCTACACATGCTCGATCACGGTCCCGCGGAAGGACTCGAGTGGTTGGGGACTAAAGGATGTCCCACTATTTATTACATATTTTTAATTCAATTATTTGTGCAAGCTGCTCGAGTCAGTCGAGTGGAAAATATGTTTCAATTCATTTAATTACGGGTTTGTCAAACCTCGCTTCAGTTCTACCCATTTGCTGTTTGATTCCCCTCCTTCTTCATATTCCTTACGATCTCATTTCCAAACTTTTAATTGCATTTCGAGGAGAGCAACATATGGCCATGTTCAGGGCAACGCCTAGTGCCTTTTTGCGATCAGGTCCCTCTCGTTCTCTGAGCAAGTCTGGTTAATCGACCCCAGTGTCTTTTGATCCCCGATTCAGCATCTGACAAACTCCACACACCCCTGACCCACACTCCCTGCATCCCGAAACTCGCGACCGATGACACTCAGATCCTCGAGTGTCGGTTGGCCATTTGTTCCCATCTCGCAGCCTTCCCTCCTGCCGCTCGTTGTTGCTCGCCGAACAGAGTTGCCATCATCTTTAAATCTACACCAAGCTCTCCACCTGCGGAAACGAAGTCGCTTAATGGGAGTCCTAGAAAATCATCGGCACTCCTCCATACGACGTGTTAAGTTCGGCTCTAAACACGATTCGTGCCGTACAAATTGAACACAGCTCATCATAATCAACAGCACAGCTACAAGAACAACACCACCCAGGGAAGCAGGGAGCAGATATAGACGGTCGACCGCGGACGGACGGAACGGGGTTAAGCGCTGGTTAAGTTATTTTACGTGCGGCCTCTCTCCTGCCCGCTCGCTCCACCCGGCCCGCCGAAGAGCGGACGAATTATGATGTGCGATTAGGAGCCGGTGCGGGCGGGAGGGGCGCCGGGCCTCCGCCGCAGCAATCGAACAAAGGAAACGACGCCAGCAGAGCTCCGGCGACGTCGAAGAGCGTGCGCGCATGCACAATTGCAATATAATTTAAACAGCAACAACAACGGCCCGCTGCGGCTGCGGCTGGGTCGGGAAGGAACCGCAGGAAATTATGTGAAAATTGCGCCGACCCAGCGAGCGATGGACGATGGACGACGGACGGCGGTGGACGGTGGAAGTTGAAGATGGAAGATGGAAATTGCTCGACGATGTTGCAGATGGTTCGTGCTGTCGGCAGTGGTTGCCATTGTTGTTGTCCTGTGGTGTTGTTGTTGCGCGTTTATTAATATTTGTTTTTAAGAAATCATAAACAAATAATAAATTGTTATTTACGTCCGGGCACTGATTGGGCAGGAGGTGGGCGTGCGCCGCGCGGAAAATTGCGCCCCAGCTTTATTGTAGGGAGTTGTGGCTGCAGCTGTAGTTGCTGCACTGCCAACAACAACAATGACAACAACAACCACAATAGGCCGTTTATTTAGAAAGTAATCGAAAATCGCAGAAATCGCGGAGGCACTAAATTTTCACGTCGACCCGAAACGATGGCTCGCTTTGTTCGACTCCTCCAACAACAACTCCGCAACAACGACTCGGGGCTCAGAGGAACGCCAACAGGATCGATCGAGGATCGGACGAGGACAGCGAGCACCGAGGCAGGCAATAAATTGTGTGCGAATTGTTGCGGCCGCGCGATTGGAAAAGAGCAAGGGCGATTGAGCAGGCGGTCGGTCGGAGTCGGCATCGGAGTCGATTCGGTTGGGCGGGAGGCGGGGAGGCGGGGTGTCGGGTCGCGCTTAACAGATTTAGTGATCGCGTACGAAGTCTCAATAAAATCTTGATCGCGCAGCAGTCCCTCGGCCCAGTTAATGTGCGGCCGACACGCAGTCAGCGGCCGGGCGAGCGAACCGCATGCGTGTTAGCTGCGGCCGTTGTTTCTCGCTCCTCGCCCCGACTCCTGCTCGTCCTCTCGGTACCTTGATGTTGGCTATTTTCATGCGATCTTCTCAATTTGGGTGACCGAACGGAGAGAAGTCGCGGATTCGAGTTCGAACAAAGGAAATCCTATTGCAAAGAGGACCGCGATTCGTGGATCCGCCATAGAATTCCTCGAAACGGAGGAAGGAATTCGCGCTCGGCTGCTGTTGAGCCTTTGTCTCGTTTAGTTCCATTCGCCGGCTGGAGAATACCTTTCGTAGTTTCGGGAATTTCATTGTTTTCATTCCTCGTGGGAAGAGTTGGGGGAAGGCAGTTCACAATTAAACCCCAAGGCACTGAGCCGCGCGTGGTCCTCGAGCATCCCTGACAGGGGCTCGTCCAGTCCTTCTCCGCCCGTGGCTGCCATCGCTGTTTTCCGGACACATACCAGTCCTCGAAGCCTCCGGCCGCGGAGGCCGACGATTGGAAGGCGACACCTCCGCGACGACCACCTGAAGAATAGTTCGAAGCCGAACCACTCACTACGGCGCACGGCAGCTCCTCACGTCAGCGCAATTATGTCGCGATCGCGGACGCGTACGATTTAATTTGCGACACGTCGACGGCGGCCGCTCCCGGTAGGAAGTGACGACATTTTACCCGCCGTTGGCGCGGCGGCAGGCGGTGGGCTGCAGCAGACGGACAGGGCAGACAGGACGGAACAGACGGAGACGGACGGGCGTGGAATGCACGGAGCAAGAGCTCTGCAAATGACAGGAAATTCCATATTTTGCGGCGCGTAGAAATTCAATTCCGTTGCCGCGATCGCGAGCTGCGATTAGGAGCGCGACGTCGTCGAGATGATTGCGGAGGTGACTTTCAGTTGTGCGGATGGTTGTTGCTGCAGGTATCGGTTATATCCACATAAATTAAATCGTTCCAGATCCCCGCCGAAACAGGTTGCGCGAGGCGGCGGCCTGCTGGACTCCGAACGCCGTCGGCAGAACGAGGGGAGGAACTGATCGCCAAGTGCGTCTCGGGTTCATCGCCAATTGGCGCTCCTTGCCCCCACCCTCGACCACACACGCACTGATTAACGTGCTGCGACTGCGCCTGCGTCTGAGCGAGGTGAAACCCATCTTAGGTCTCCCATCAGTCGCCGTTTCCCTTCGTCCATAGTCCATCGTCCACGGGCCGTGATTTATTCGAGCCCGCAATCAGCGATCATTTCGCTGTCACCTGCGGAGATTTATTATCGCCGACCTGGTTTGATCCACGCACCTCGCGCGCCCCTCCCCAAGTCCCTCCTGGAGCTGCGATCCAATTGCCTCGGGCAGGGCTCGCATCCCCTCTCCGTCCCCTAGCCTAGCACAGCGGTTGCGCTTTTCGGGTGATATTTTAATTTTCCCGCCTCGTTTTTCAGCAGAATTGAATGCTTAATTAATTGCTCTGAAGTGATATTTTCTGATCCTTCGCTCGGCCTGCCACGTCGCTCACTTCAAATGAGGCTCTGAGGGTCGCGGTTCCGGGTTCGGATTTATGGTTATTGCGTTTGGCCCCTCAAATTCGTATGCGAGCAAGAGGGGAGAGCGACAGGGAGAGAGAGGGGAGATGAACCGAAGGAGGAAGAGGTATTTTTAGTCCCGCATCAATATTTGAATCTGAGTCACGTACAATTTCCGGCGAAATTAAGTTGTTCGAACATGGATCAGGTCAAATCCCGAATGAGAATCGGCTGACGCCGTCTACGTGACTCATTGTCGGAGGAGAGCATTGCGGAGACGGGGCGGAGGAGGCGAGCGAGCACCTGTCCCTCACCTGATGTGGTGCCAGAGGACCTCGGGAGAGTCTTGAAATCCTCCTAGGTCCCTCGATCGCAGACAGAGGGCATCGACTATCAAATGGGAGCGTTACGTTCTGGGTGCACGGTTCGTCCTCAGGCCCGATGGTTGTTGGGCCCCCTTGCCGAAGCCCTGCTGCCCCAAGCGGACAGTGCAACATTGTTGTCGAAGCCAATTAATAGCAGCACAACCAACTACGTCGGCCGCGAACGAGATAATTAGACTCCAGCGCCCGAGCCGTCAACAACAGCCCCAAAACGTAGGAGCTCATTAAAGACTACCAGCGAGGCCTCTCCATCACCATTGCTCACCTACAAATTGAATTAAAATGCGGATCGACGCCCCTTTTTCGCGTCCCGCGTAATGGGGAAATTATGCACTCGACTTGGCCAGTGGACAGTGGGCAGTGGCAGCGGCGAAGGGACGTCGAAACGAGAAATTCCCGATTTCCACAAGCTTTGCCAGGCCACGTCGACAACAGGGCATGCGGACGACAACTAAGTAGCAGCTCCGTCCGTCGTCGCCGAGCCGAGGCGCGTTTTAATAACAACCTGCGCGCGCGTGGAAACCACTTTGCTCGCCATCCACATTTAGATTCCAGACGCCATTTTACTTGGGACTCTCGCTCCCCCGTTCCTTCTTCTGACCCCCTCCCAATATCTGCAGGAGCTAAGAGCGAAGAGGTCGAGGAGGGTCGTTTAGTCGCGCAATTACTGCTCGCACTCTCTCGCACACTTCCGCCTCCCTCCCTCCGGCGCGGCGAGCGGCGAGCGGACGAGTGCGAGGTCCCGTACGCTCCATCCAAGTAAATGACGTGCTTAAATAAATTATTTAATAAGCACGTGATCGCCTCGCAACATGTCTGCACTGACGGCAGCGGCTCGAGGTCTCCGCTGGCCGCCAGATGAGCCACGACGGGGAAAATTGGGAACCTATGCTAGCGCGTCCGTCGCAAAAAGTTAGTACACTTGCGTGGTCCCAACACCAGGCGAGGGTGAGGCTCCATGGAAATTCCCTCAGAGGAGTCGAGGGGGAGCGTTCTCGTCCAAAGAGGGTCCTTAAACGAAAGCCCCAAACAGAGCACGCCACTATTCGTCCCGTGGTCAGGTTGTGCCATCGCTCCGACAGTTCCTTGAGGCTTCCAACATTTTGCGGTCGCCCAGGATCTGTCCTCTGGCCTGCCCTGCAGAGGGCGTGGTGGCGAGAGTCGTTTGTGATATGTTTTCATCATCCGAACCCGGCACTTTTGCGTTTTATTAAATCATTGCAATTTCAAACCGCGCATTTTAGCGCAACAACAGTCGTCAGTGCAACAACAATAATTCCGCCATCGTCAACCACAATAACAACAGCAGTTAATAAAATAACAACAACATAAGCTAAATCATGTACTTCAATATAAATAACAATAACAACATGAACACCATGAAAAAACCATCGAGAACACACAACAACAAAGCCGAACACAACGAACCGAGCCCTGCAGTCACCAGGAGCCTCGTAGGATGCAGCGGACCTGGGACGGGATCGGACGTGGTCGTGGACGCGGACGCGGACCATACTTGTTGCAACATTATGATAATAAAAGTGATCGCTAATAGCACGGCGATTGCCTAGTCCGTGCAAACGAAGGGCTGGGACAGAAGGAACAACGAGGACGGCTGAGGCTGGAGGCTGGAGGAGGTGCTAGCGGGGCGGGGCAGGGCAGTGAGTCGGTGCCCAGCCAGTGGACGAGTGGCTCTATCACATGCTCCGGCGCAATAACCATCAGGGCGCGCACGATTTATGTTTTAATTTCGCATTGTGTGCAGTTGCGCATGCGCTGAGCCAAGGGGCACGGGCAGTCGGAGGGAAGACCGCAGATGGCGCGGCTGCCCCACGTTGATGGCGACGAGCCCCACGTTTCATGTTTTAATTTAACAACTAGACGACGACAGGATGTGGTCAACAGGGCGCGGAGGACGAGGAGTCCGGGCATCTGCACGTCGGCCACCCCCATCCAGGGTGCGGGACGATCGATGATGTAGTAATAAAGTAGCGCCATTTTGCCCACTTCTGCTGCCGCTGGACTCCGGAGCGGCCACAGGCAACCATCGCGTCGCGGTCGCCGAGAGATCCGATCAGAGCTGCTAGGCGACGCGCGAATGGGACCCACGGCGGCAGGACAGGGGTAGACAGGGAGAGACACGTCTAATGAGCCGCGCTACCAACTACTGACACTCCGTTCACCTCTGGCGGAGTTCGGGAGTCGCGTCGTGATATGTGAACTGAATTTATTTGTCGCTGCGGTGACACTTATCGGCCGCCAGGCAGCCGGTGGTGCCTCCATATTTGGCTGGCGGCTAATTAGAGCTCGGAGTTGATCGGAGCTTAATTAGCGCGATGGCGCAACATTGCAAAGGTTACGATGACGGCGCGCAGCTAATTGGCAGCACCGGGCAACAGAGGGCAACTGAGCGGCCGCCATTGCCTATGCCTCGGCGTCTTCGCAGAGCTCGTGAGGTTCCCAGCGACGAGGACCTGGTTGTGGAACGGCTGCTCCAGCGTCGCATAGATCGAATCAGGGAGGACCAGCTGAGAGAGACACCCCGAGGGCCAGGTCGCGTTGACAACCGCAACTGTGGCGACCGACTTCCCACGGCGAGGATAACCCGACCCGCTCGACTCAGCCAGACGAGGGCCGCAGGGAGGCCGACCGCAAAGAATTTAATTAGTCATCGAATTGCACAAGCGTTGCAGCTGGGCGCAGTCGCTATCGCAACCCACACCCGACCGCCACCTGAGTCGAGTCCGAGCGGCTCCGACTAAAAGGCGTGGTGCAGCCGCAGCGAATCGATGTTGGCAAACATCGGGTACGCGCCCACATGCGCCGGTCGAGCTCAATCGGCCATGTGTCGACCTCGCTCGAACGCGGTGTCCTGCGAGCGAGGCAGACACTCATTAGACGCGCCAGGACGACCTGTGGCTACCTGCGCCTCACTCCATGATATCCTGCCGTCGTGCCCAAGGACTCCGAGCTGTAGTTGTTGGCCCAACAATGATTGGTTTCGGTCGACGGACGGCAAGGACTCTCCGACGTCTCTCGACGCCTCCTATCCTTCTCCTGGTCGAATGTGTGTGGGCCCGGTTGCTCTTGCTGCTGCTCGACGATCGGAGGATGTAACCGGGAGTTGCTAATGCAGTGTTGCAAACAACAGCGCATACAGCATCGTCCCTGGGACCAGGGTGGTGAGGGAAATGCGGTCAGACGACTGTCACAACACCACAATTTATGGGTTGTATTGAGAGCGAGAGGATAACAAGGATGCCGCCGCCTTTGTTCTTCTTCTGCATCGCCAGGGTTCAGACGGAGAGGTTTCGGAAAGTCATCGTCCAGTCGAACTGCGGAGGAAAGCGAGGAGGGTGCCAAGATCGCGTCGCGTCGCAGTTCCGTTCACAGGAATGAGTTCAGGTGAGAAATGAGGGCAACGGGATTCGGACCAGGCGAGGCGACAGGTTGCTGCTGCTGCTGCGATACGCGATAGATAGCCTCTCTCGACTGCGATAGTCCTGCCTAAGGGAGGGCATCCGAAACTCGGGACGATCAATATATCGACAAGCAGAGGAAGCCCAATTCTGAACTTATAACTGGAAAAAAACCCAACTGCAGAGTCAAAATCCTTCTTCTGATTCCCTCCCCCTTACCCTTCCTCACCAGGAATTGCAACATAAATGCTCATTTAAGAGTCTGATGGAATGTTGACTCTGCACCCATTCCAGAGTAAGCTTCGACTCCATTCTGCTAGCTCCCCTACGAGTTGTAATTCGTTGGCCATTCCCAAATATTGCCTCCAAATACCGAGCAAGAGTCCACGGTACTCTGGAATTAATGATACAGACCATGTCAGCGTCTGCGGGAGCTGTCTTATCAGTTCCTTAAATCCTTTCGACAAATACACAAAAATGTTAACTCGCCTCGCTCCGACACCGAGCGCGGTCCTCACGTTCCACCGATCCGCTCTGCTGTCGACAGTCCTGAGCCCGGTGCGGCGATCGAGGACGATCGCATTGTAAGTGGCCGCAGTACATTGTAAATCTCTCTAAATGACCATTTAAAAGGTCTCGATTCAGATAATGCAACAGCATCGCGCTTCACTCACCTCTTCTTCGAACCCTCCGTTGTGCCCTGGGTAATTCAATGCGCAGCTCTCGCCGCCGATACAATCTCTCGCAGCTCCTCTGCTGCCCTCAGTCAATCGACTACAACTCGACTCCAGACCGATTCCACGACCGCCTCTTCCAGAAGCAGGAGTAGCTGCCGCCGCCGCAGCCGTAGCCGCAACCGCAACCGATGTTGATGTTGTATTCAATTTATTGTATTGTTGTTACGTTTATGTTGTCGTCTACGTTGTTGCTGTGGTTACTGCATGTCGCGAGTTATAAAAATTGTCACCACTCGCTGCTTGCTCGATTGGTTGGTCCTTCCTCCAACCGGTCATCGGTCCGCTCGGTTGGTCGACGATGATGGGGTCTGAGTTATGTCGTTCGTTAAGTGCTCTGCCGATCGTTCGTTGGTCCGCCGCACAGTGGTTCGAACCCATGCATAAGTTGACAACTAGTATCGAAGGATTGTTGTGCTCGTTGTTTTCAAGGCCGCGATCGTCTTTCGTAGGAGATCACAGGATGGTTTCAGAAGTGCTCCTGCTAGAGAATTTCGAGAGCATTTGGAGTGACGAAAGAATTTCGCGGTGGTCGATGCTCAGGCGAGCTATGAGCTATATCACAACATGAACGATATTGCAGCCCTTGTGCTAGACTCTGTCTTGCTCACACACGCTTTTTGGGTGGAAAATGGGAAGCTACGCTGAGTCTTTTACTGATCAGTCTTTTACTCCCTGCTCTGGGCTGTTAGAACAAATGAATTCAATCTGAAATAAACGAAATAGATTTCTTAAGCGAAACCTCTATAGCGATATTTAGAGGATTTTCCAGTTGTTGTCTGCATTTTTATTTCACTCGAACTCTTCTTTAAAGAGTAGTTATATATATAGTTATATAGTTATAGTAACGAAATAGTTATAGCTGAGATACAACTACGATACCGTGATGAGCCCGCCAGGCCGTCATTTATCATTTCACAATTATTCGCACCAGCGGGTGAGCCGCAACCTTCGCCCTCCCACCACCTTTGGCTCAACTCTTTGGCAAGGAATGCTCGGCGAGTTGATTTCAAAAAAGCTTATTGATAACCCCGTAACAACGCTGGTCGGTGATATTGGTGTGGTGCCAAATTAGAATTCTTTGCCGGGAAGCTTTTCCACTTGCACTTTGCAAAAACGAAACCATCCACCGACGATTGCACGGCCTCAAGATGACATTAGGTGGAGCGCGAATAAGACGACCGCCCAAAAGAAAGACCTACGGGAGGATCGTGCATCGGAGCCAGTGCCTGTCGATCGACCGAAAAGTGAAAGTTGAGGACAACAAACTGCATCCCTGGCCTCCTCGGACGAAGGATCCTACTCGACGCTGCGAGATCAAAGGCGTTCGATGCCATCAATCATGCGGTGCCGGTGACAGGGGTGATAAAAAACCCTTCGACAGACGGCACGAGCATCCGAGCGAGAGCAACCTGTGTCTGTGGACCACCCATGATAGGACCAGCCGAGACCGAGGACGCACTTGTGTCACACCGACTCGATGGTCGTTTCTACTCCAAAGTCACTCCTGGCTAGGACGCAATCACCCACGATCTGGGATCGCGATGTCGGTCAGTCGAGCGACACAAAAAGCCAATAACGAACCCTCCGACAATTTGTTCGCCTCCGTTTGGAGATACCGACGTAATTGTTGTGACAACAGCGTCAGCAGAGCGGGCGGGAATTAATGGCTCGATCGACGGAGGGGCGGAGAAGGCAATAAATGGATTCTTATCTCGTTGCGGACGTACATGTTTTGATTGTTGCCTGCCCGTTTGACAACGATCGTGTCGACCAATTGCCCCTGAGCTCGTTGGGAGGGAACAGGTCCCTCCGAATCTGGAGGGGAGAGTGAGCGGGAAAGAATGGGAGAGAGCCGCACAAAAGGAACCCTCGCCATGACGCTGTGAAAATCCAAGGCGGACGGTCGAATTGGATCAAAGGGACAGCGGGGCACCTCGAGGGCACCTTGATAGCCAGAGCGGGATCATGATCTATGGAAGGTGTTGCTATGCTCGAAAGATGTCGGAGGGACTCCGGGGCACTAAGCATATAGTTTTGGTGGTTTAATGGGCTGCCTGATAGCCTTAAAGACATGACAAATGGGCTCGCACAACGAAATCGTCGGTGGCCGGGGAGGGACCAATCGAAGTAGCGCAGTCTTCCCCTCGGTGTTGGAGGAAAGCAAAATGGGCGAGGGGTTATAAGCAAGATCAAGGATACGAAATCCGTTCGCGAGATCCGCATCCAACGGATAGCCTAATTCAAAGGCTATCGATGCTCCCTCCCGCTTTCGCACTCAATCGACCGTCTGCTGCGCGAGACCTATGTAGGCCTTATACATTCGAGTCGTAAATTAAGTTCTTTTTGTGAATTGGAGAGTACGGCCCATGCACGGAACCGTGGACCGATCGCGATGTCGATCCGATCATTTGGAAATAACAGATCAATACAAGGCCTCAACGAAATGAACTCATTTTCTCGATCGTCGTCCGGGCACCATGAGGCAAAACAAAGAAATCGTATATGTTTGATCATGTTCGCTTTAATGGCTCCCATAGAACGCCTCCCCAGCAAAACCAACAAAGAGGCCTCTGCTCAAAAACAATCAACGGCGAGACCCGATCCCTGCTCGGTACCCTTTTAACCACTTTTCTCGAAACACCAAAAACCATTCTCGTTTTTGCCCACAGGCAGCGAAACAAATTCCGAATTTATACCAGCGTCATTATGGCCAACATGGTCGGATAGCGACCAAACGAGCCCACTGTAGGGACCCTCGTATAAAACCAACGGGTTGCGTCGGGGCAAAATCGATTTCGAACTCGGGTCTGGACTCGTTCCGTGTGTTGATTGGTAACAAATAAAGCCAGTCGAACAGACAGACGCATGGATGGGGGGTTGGAGCGCATCCGGAGCAGATCGTGCAGACGCGGCCAGGAACAACTCTATATAGAAGAGTGCATGATCGTACATAATTTTACATTTTTATAAGTTTTCAAGAAACGAAGTCCAATGGGACCGCGCGGGAGTTGAGGCGATGATGGTCCGGTCCACGAGCAGACAAGCCGACGATCCAGCCAGAAGATGGGCCGAAGAAAAAGCCCCAAAAGGGAGAGTAAAAACCCAAACATCGACGGGGAAAAAATACTGTACAAAATGTCGGTTACGCTGAGAGACATATCAAACGACGCGGCCAACGAAGAGCGGTAGACGGACGGACCAGCGGACCAACGAAGAGACAGAGCCAAGGAAACAGGAGGGGCGACGACGATGCCGCGGTTTCGTTTTCGGCATGATCGCGAGGCATCGACGGTCTTCCTCTCGTTGCTGGCCGGTCGGTAATTATTATATATGGCGTATTCAATAGCTTACACTCGATGACGATCGCCGATGCTGAGGCAGAGACGTCTGACCCAGCGCTTTTTGTTAACTTATTCGCATGTCATGTCCGCAGCAGGCTGTCAACAGCCGCGGGATGAAATGATCAACATTGATCGCATAATGATCGTGGGGACCTGTGTGCGTGCGTGCGGCTGGGTGCGTTTATTGGAATGCGCGTGTGTGCTGGTCGCGGGTACATGTGTGTGTTGAACTGGTTTAATTCACGCTCGATTCGATGCGTTGAAATGTAGTTTCACCGGCCCTCTGCAGCCCTCCTCCCTCCGCCACCACCGTTCATCTCTAGATCTCAAAGTCTGTCAGACAGTCAGCCTCTCGGTCTGACGGTTCATCATGTCGGACATGTCCGAAGTTGTCTGTAGTAAATAAGCTATTATGCGTGCCGATCGCAGTGTTGTTGTTGGGTTGGTGTTGCTTTGATTTTGTATTTTCGTGTTTTTTCCAGTTTATGGGTTTTTGTTTCTCTTCCCTCTAAGGCCAGTTCCCCGGTTCCTGACCGATTCGATTTTTTGTTAATTAACTTTAATGGAATTTTCGAGCTACTGGTTGGGCCTAAACGAAGTGCGTGGCTCTCGAATAATTGCTGGCACGATAGTCGCCGTGGGTCCCCGGTATTGATAGTTCTGAAGCGGTTCTTCCACTTGTGATTGATTAGATGCCAGTGCTTATTGTTGTTGCTGTTTTCTTTTGTGTTTTTTTGTTTTCTCATTTTGTTTTTATTTGACTTGATTGGCCTATTTTTAGAAATACAACTCTCCAAGTCTAAATATTTTGATTGAACGATTTATTTGATGATTTTCACACACGCAAGCAAATAGAGAAATACAAACAGAAGCCAGGCTTATTTATTTTCCACAATTCAGCCTTGAAATAAAGGCCGTTGACGTAATTCCTTAATGCAAGGATTAAGGGCTGAAAGATGGGTGCTGCTTCCTTACTTTGCATTCCTACAAAGAGTTGCGGGCGCCCATTGCCACGTAATCACGAAGTCACTTCAAAATCGACCGCCCATTGCCTCAACCATAAACCACAACGAACCACTGTCCCCTGACCACACAGCCGACCGCCCGACCGGCCGACCTTGCGGAAGAGCGACTAGCAAGTTCTTCCCTGCACCCTGACCGCTCCGCACGTCTCCGGTGGTCCGGGCGTCTCCGACGGGAGGCAGCGGCCAATCATCAAAGTGCGGCTGAGAATAATAGTCGGACCTAGATCAGACGAATTCTGAGCAGCAATTGCACCACATGAGGCGGCAGCAGCAAGTGTTGGAATGCAACACCACCAATAACAACAAACAACAATCAGAACAAGAGCCGAGCAATCCATTAGACAGACCGAGCGAGGGCAGCGGCCAAGAGCAGGCAGCGAGGTGACTAGAGCGAATGAGAAAGAGAAAGCGAGAGAGAAGAAGGGCGAGGGAGGACGTCGAATCGATCGCATGTGGCCAGCGTCAGACTGCGCACCGACTGCAGGATGTGGACGCTTCCTGCTCGAGCCAAAGTGATCCGCCGAGCCGCTCGGGTAATCGTAGCTGCAGCCGTGCTCTTCCCCCTATCCCTCACTTGGCCCAACGCTGCGGGCGTGATTTGTAAATCTCTTGTAAGCATCACAATATTTTCAGATTAGCTGGGAAACCCGAGGTCACTGATGGACGGTGCACCTCCTGCGGCTAATCCCTCGATTAAAGGATTTCCATTCGTAATCGACGAGTGCGAAGCGACGTTGCACAAGCTGGCGTCCAGTCGCGGTCGGTCTGACGGATAACCGGATGACGATCGTCAATCGGTGCCAAATCGAGCGCGACTTATTCGAAGCCCAGCTGAGATTCAACCGTAATCTTCATGAGGATAAGGATCCGAAAGCTTGCCGGTGTGTGGTCCGATCGACTCTCCAACCGTCGGCATTAATTGAGATCGAAGAGGTGTCAGAGCATGACTGCATTAGGAGCTTAACCGATGGCATAGGACTGATCTGCTGATCCACCGAGTCGAACCGCAAGCTGTCATAATCGCAGGTGATGAGGGTCTCGTTGACCCACGTCCTCGAATCCATCATCGTGCGTTTTTAGTTTTAATTAAAGGAAGTGGACAGTGACTTGAGTGATTCCGACCGCAAGACCGGGAGGAGTCCAAACTCAGCGACGTCACCACCTGGCGGGTGAGATTTCGAACGACGTTACCATTTTCAGAACGTTCTCCAATATTTCTGAGGTCGCGCTGTATGACCCCTTCCACTTCCTCCTTCCCTCCCCTGTCCCTCCCGCCAAGAACCATAACAATAAAACACCACAAATAGTTTACAATAAACCATAAGAACATGTCACAACAAGGGACCCTCGCTAGGAGCAAACGGCCGCAGAATTTCCATAATAATCGCCCCATTAGCAGCCATTAGGAACGGGGCTCTGGCTGTTGCAGTGAGCGAGGAGCGAGCAGGGCCAGTGACATATTGTCATCCCATGCCACGGGCAGCCAACACAACAATAAAATCGAACTTTTATTGACCACGTTAACATTAGATGGCTTCGGCGATAGGCACCTGTTACCTACCGTACGGAGGGCTGATCTTCTCATGTGTCGCTCCTCCGCCGCTCTTTACATGACAATGCCGGGCGTTCTCTTCTCATCCTCCGCCTTTGTCCTCCGGATCCCAGGTTTTATGACCCTCTTAAGTCACACTAAACCCGTCGGGAGCTCGTATTTCTCTGCAGCCGACCCGGCCGGCTCTGCCTCGACGACAAATGTTTCGGGAGAGAGGTTCCTATGGTCTTCGTTTCCTCCGCCTCCGCTCAATATGGCGTGGCTAGTTAGGGACAGTCCCGGGAAGAGGCCCATAAATTCCTCATAATTTCCCTGGCATCGAACCCCGAGATTTCCCACCGAGATCGACGTATTCGTAGCCAATCGCATTGATCGCCAACGATCGGAACTCGAGCATCCAGCATCGAGCATCGATTACGAAATCTGATCGGTCGGATGGCGGTCGATATCGTGGGTAGCACCAAATGCGTTGAGAGAAAGAGTACTGTTTTAGAACGTGGCCCCCTCATTGTCTGAATGTAGACCCTTCCCAGGGAAGAGAGCCCTGTGCGGGAAGAGCACACCCTTAGCATTCCAGTGTACTCCATGCAGAAATTCCGCCATGTTGGGAACTCGTTCACGCTTCCGCCGTCACTTGGCGTGACGGAGTTGCCACCCCAAGGGAAGGAGAGAGAAACCACCCCTGAGTGGCGTCATCTGCGCAGAGCCCTCGGACACGTTGGTGAGGGATGGAAGTTTCGACTAGCAATTCGGCGCAGGCAAGCCACATCGCTAGGGGTGAAGGCTGCGGCATATGGGGATTGGTTGATTATGTCATTCGGCTATGGTTGTTGTACTCGTAATTGTTGTTAGAGTAGTTCTGTCTCCAACATTTTCGAGTGCGTAGCCAGGGCCGAGTCGCAGATTCTCACCCTCCCCTTTGTCGTTTGTATAATCCTAATTGTACAGTTGCACAAGGCATGGCGATCACCGCAACACTAACAGTAGCACCAACCGGGTAAGAAGTGGAAGAGTGAGGCAATTACAGTTATTACCGTGCACATTTCAATCCCCAGAGAATTTACAGAGACCGCGGAGTCGGGACCGGAATCAGACCAGTTACTCTAGTGATTTATCGCCCTCCGCTCGGTGGGAAAGACTGGGCGTGGCAGCCGTCACAGCAGTCACAAATACACACAACACAATGGACAAGCAAATAAACAGACAGATGAAGAGGACGGAGTCTCTTGACAGATCGGCAGGAGAGGGAGAGACCGCAGTCACTGCTCGCCGAAGGGGTGAGCTACATCTGCGCGATTACGCCACTACTCCGCCTGAATTATCCACTTCGAGATCCGGTAGGGCCACTTACCAGGCCATCGCCTCGACAGGGACCATCACCTCTCGAGAACCCCCGAATCCTCCTCGAGTGCGAATCCCAAACCCTCCCCTTTGTGCGGGGTCACGTCCAGACCGCGGCTCGTCGGCTGGGTCGTGCCTTCCATCGAGTTCCGGCAGCGACAAGGATAACTGAATCGTCGAGGCCTACAATAATTTCCCCTTAATCCGCTCGGGTCCCGCGACCGACCGCCTTGTGAAAATGTTAGCCGATCTCGATCTCGGTGCTTCGTGGGAACCAACTCGTTGCGTGTCCAAGCGGCGCAGAATCGCGATCCCTCACCACGAGGGAGACGATGGGGTGCAGGTGGAGAAGGTGTGGTAGAACGAGAGACATTTCAAAATATTTGCGGCGATAAGGGCGGGGGAGGACACGGCGCTGAATCCGCGTCCGCGTCTGGGTCGCACGTTCGCAGCTTATCACCCAATTAGTGGCCAGCTGCAATAGATGCAGTAACTCTACCGCAAACAACAATCATCATTACAACAACAACAATGCAACCACTTGCCATTTGCGGAGCAAATTATTTGCACGATTCAGCGATTTTCCGCTGCAAGTGTCGACGGTGTACGTTCGACGGTGCGTCGAAGGGAGAGGTTGGCCTGAGGGAGGTGCCAACGATCGCGTTATTCGGCCTGGGGGACAGGAGAGCCGCGTCGCTTATTCTCATTGCTTTGGTCTCTCAACTGCACACAGCCACTCGGCGCTTTCGCCGTCATTGTTCCATATACGTCAATTTGTGGATTTGTGTATGGAGGAAGGTTTGGGTAGGATTGTTTTCCTCGCTTGACTGAAGAGAGGTCACCTCGTTCTGAATGTTCGGTGGCACGTTTCCAAAAAGGACCCTCGTGCCTATCGTCCTTCCTCGTTTAGAGGTCCGACCTCGACGAACTAATAAAATGTGTTCGCATCTGCTGTCCGAAGACTGCCTGTATTCCCCCTCCTATTGCCCATGCGCCTGCTGCCGACAGCTAACGAACCAAGCCAATAAAACTCTTGGAGAGCAGGAGAGAAGCAAACGGATGCCAAAAGGACGTAAACTTGTGGAGCACAGCACGTTAGTGAAAACACGTCACGATATAACAAGAACAAGAAGAAAAACTACAACAGAAAAAAGCAGTTACAAAAGCGATATCGGAACAATTACGAAATTAAATAAATCCTTGATGCGACAGATGTGCGAGGATGTAGCAAAAAACAACAATATCGTCAACATCAACAGGGTCCGAGGGAAGGACATCATCAGCGTCTGCGGTAGGAACAAATTACGTAATAAACGAAATAATAAAACCAATCACACTCACTAATGCACTCTAACGTACCCACACACACACACATACACTCTCACGCATTCACGCACGTAGTCCTGCGACGCCAGGACAAACATGCTGATGGATGACTTCTGACTTGTTCCTTCCCGCTGTGGTTGCGCTGGTTTTGTGGTTGTAATTTTTGGTTGTTGCTTATAATGTTGTGATGGTTGTTGTTTCTGAAATCAATTCCCGAAAGAATTTCCATTGTGCTGGGCTTCTTCAGTTCGTCTTTTTGTGAAAAATATAATGACAAAATATTTGCAGTCAGCAAGGACACAAGAACAATGCATCGAGCCTCCTCCTCTGAGAGGACAGGAAGGAATCGATTTTCGTACACCGCTCTTTCTTCCTTGGCTTCCTTTTCTTCTTTTGCTGTTTATGTCCCTCGCATCCTGCGCCGAAAGCAGCCCATCTAATCATCTGTCTGTGTGTGTAAATATATGTATGTATGTTATTTTGACTTCTGTGCGGCTTCAAAAATATCCTTTGTCTCGATCTTTGCATTCGAAATTCATTGTCTACGTCCATCAAGGTGTGTGCCAGCGTATACTGCGCTTGGTGCTCGACAACCACAGGATGTGTGTTGCTCGGCCCAGTTGGACTCTTGTACCCTGTGTGCCGCAGGACACGTGTGTTTGCCACAAATACACAAATTACTCCAGGCCTTCTGTTTGATCACCAAGACAAAGCCCATTGAAATCGATGGCCTCTGCCCCACTCGGAAGTCGATCGGCCGTAGATGCCAAAAGAACAATTAATCAAGGACAGCCTTCATATCCTCAAAAATCCGGCCAACGATGGCGACCGCAGAGAGCCAATTTCGGTGCCTCCCGTCCACCTACCGAACACCTAAAGATAAGGGCATCAGATCCTGCGGTTGTGTGATCGCTCCTCCAGGTCGAAGGTCCGATATTGCCCGAAACTCAAGTGCAGACGAGTCACACGGAGAACCGCACTGGTCCCGAAAATAAGGCTTCGTCTATCAGCTGTTTCAGCAAGAAGCTTGCGGTGGGTTTTTTCTGAGAATGTCCACAGCCTAACTGTTTGTGTGTTCTTTTGTCACGACTTACCATTGCCATAACAATCATAATAGTATTAAGAGTAGTACCCGTCATCATCACAAAAACAATGGTACACGAGGTTGCCCAAAAATAATGACACCAGACGAGTCGCGTGACTGCGAGGACTCCATCATTCCTCGGAGGGTCCCTCGCGTAACGAGCAGTCGAGCTAATTTATCAGCCGTAGCTCTCAGTCCTGTGTTCGAAGCAGGGCAAGCCCCAATTACCCCGTATCCTTATCCTGAAACATGAGTTGTTCTTATGGCTGTGTTCGCGTTGTTGTTCTTTAATTTTTATGTTTGACCTTCGGTAACAAAACGCAAATGTCACTTTTTTGGACAACTAAATAATCGTTTTGTTTGGAGCAACGACTTCAACTTCGCGACAAGTAAATCCCTTCTGAGGCACATGAATCACTTTCTTGGAACCTCAGGAACCCTCTGTTTAACTACGCAAATATACCCTCACAGCTCTAGCTAAAGCCTACGAAGGGTGTGAAATCATGAATCAAATTTCATCAATACCTAATGTACATTTGAAGTTTATTGAATGGTTTTTGAATACAAGTAGTTCCATTCCTTTAATTTCAATTTCAATATATTTAGTTTAGCATGGAATTCCCATCAAATGTTGTTGTAAATAACTTAACCATTGACTTTAAGGACTTTTTAATTCCATATATAATTCCACCTCATTTGCATTATAATTTTTATTAGTATTGGTTATGGCATTCTATATATTTTAAATATATCGCGTATGGCCTCCAATTACTCTCTTAATGCGGCCTTTGATGCGTCTTCGACCATTAACACCTGATTATGGACTTTTTGCAATCAACTTCTCCCATTTAAGTGTCGCTGGCCGCCGATAGACGAACCATTAACATGTTTTATAACTTTACGATCGCCAATAATCGCTTTTATTTATGGTCATCAAAATCCACGGTCCCCGTTGGCCTCGTCTCACCACGATTATGAGGATCTTTTTTGAGTTCGATTTAAACTTTATATATTTTGTTGGTGTTCATTTATTTTTTATAAATAATTAACTAGCTATTAAGTCATAAAAACCCAAATAGAATGCAAACAAATCGTGAAATTCCTCGTGCGATATGTATATTTCATGTATATGTTCCACTTTCATTTGCATTTTGTTTTTATATTTCGCTGTGAGGTTGTGAGTCAGATTTTGTGTCTTCATTAATATTTCACAACGCACTCACTGAACTGCAAAGTGAAACAATTATCTGGAAGAAAAAATACTGAAAATGGGAAAATTTGGTTGGCTAACTGAAAGCTGGGAGCGAGACTTCGAATCCACCCCACAAGAAATAATCGAGTTGTGGTTGTTTGCGATTGTTCGCTCCGGTGGTTAAGGACTATTGTAGTTGATATAGGTTTTATTAAAATTAATGAGGTACAGATTTTGCGAATTAGAAGAACATTAGTGAAGAATTTGAAGTATTTGAAACATTTTACTATCCCTGGTAGAAAGAATGACATGACCGTTATTTACTAATAATATCACTATAAAACTTATATTATCGTTATTGACGAATTTTCAATGTGTTTTTTGACTGATTTTTGTCTATGTCTATCGACTTCGTGAAAACTCGTAAAGTTCCATATTTTGCGTCGGCCTAACAAGAAATTCCATTGGTACGAGTCCAAAATATTTCCGAAAAATTCGACCGGACTAACCTTAGGTAAAAGGTTCTTCTGTAATAACGGTACGGACAATGGCACATATGTGGTTACTTTACATTCCCAACATCTCTCCATGCATACATTTAAGGTTCCCAGTTTCATCAAAAGCTACTAACCGTATAAAAAATTATCCCGAGTCCCAGCACCACGGAATCCCATAATGATGAAATCTTTTCAAGGTATATTTATGAAGTCGTTTTTCCTCACCAAACCCTTCCCAATGAGAATGGACACCGAATGTCTAGTTTCATATATCTATTGAAACATAAGGGCATAAATAAAGCACAATACAGCATCTGATTTGTTCCACACATACTAGATAATTAAATTAGGCCCCATCGCCTTACGGACTTCTCACATGCAGCGGTTTCCGAGACTTTATAATGAAAAGTGAATCGATAGAAACCCGAAAGAAAACAACAAAGCATCTAGCTATATAAAAATATATTTTCTCTACAGACTACATGGTCATAAATATTAGGAATGCCAGCTATCGATAGCACGTGTGTATGTATGTATTCACATGCATTCATGCATATGTCAGTCCGGCTACAGATGTAAGGCACGAGATATTTATGTAAAGAAGCCTCTCGCATGCAAATGAAGCGCGAGTCTATCGATATTTGTTCGCCTTCGTCTCCATCTGCACCGTCTTCATCAACAATACTGTCACTGATGTCTCATCGGTGATGTTGCTGACGTTATGTTTTCTATTTCGGTTTGGTATCGCCAAGATCCTTAATCACTTTTCCCGATTTCCTCATTCTCGGCTGCAGCACGGCCGAACAAAATGGGCGACCGCCGCCAATGGCCTGACCATTCGTCGATCGACAGTTGGCCGCCCCGACGAACGTGGTTTACCGAAGTTTAAGGTAAACACAGCACATCCTTACGCAGAAAGACATTTAGCCTGCTCCGTACTCCGACCACTCCACACTGCAATTAGCGAGAAGGACGCGAGAGAGGGACCGAGATGTAGTCGTATAAAGACGTCGCATTATGGACTCATGAATTCCGCCAAACGGCGAAATTGCCATCCGCAAAAGGAGTCCATAAAAGCGCACTTTATGAATATGTATGTCACGTTCGGCGGTGGGAGGGCGCGGGGCTCCTCGTTGATTGCCCGATAAGGAGCTGCATTTAGATAGAATTCCTCGGGGCAATCGAATGGGATGGCTGCGAGTCCATTAGGCGTTTTATAAACTTAATTTGCAAGCGAAATGTGAGGCTTTTTAGTGCTGCCCCATTCGCCGTATAACTTGCAGGCATAAATTTAGGCTTTTATGGCTCGAATGATCGGGCTCCGTGCAAGGGCTTGTTGCCGCTGTTAGAGGCCGGCAAACAGACAGACAGACAGAGAACGCGAGCGAGCAGATGATCTTCGTTGTTAATTCATCGTAATACTTTGTGTAAATCAGGATCATCGTCCTTTTCCTCCACTAATCGCGGCCAGTCCTCATTCGGCAACTGTTCGAAATCCCAGGAAACTCCTCCTCCAACAACAAAATTGGTAGCAACAACAGCAACACCATCGAATTACATGATGAAATGTTTGTATTTGGAAAATTACACAAACCCAAGCGTCATAAATCGAGAGTGTCTCGTTAGAGAAAAAGGAGGGATGGGAAGGCACATCCTCCAGCGCGAAGTCATAAATTCTCTGAAACGCAGCCATGTTGGGATCCGCATCGCCGCCATCGTCGTTATCGACCTCGTCGTTGTGAGGATTCGCTTACGTGGCCAGACTCGCTTCCCTCGCCTCTCCGCCCAATGTCGACCTCGCTGCTGGGCGGCAGATGTTCCAAAGTGTTAATAATCTCATGCCAACAACGACAATAACATCAACAACAACAACAGCAACAACAAATCGAACAATGGACGTCGCTGGAGGGAAATTGAAAATTGAAGCAGATAAATGAGCATCGCCAACGGCTGCTCCTGGTCCGTCCATGATGCCAGAGGGATAGCTGGGCGAGTCCAAGCTTCCCTCGTTCTCCCGGCAGCCGAACTGCTAATATTTGCAGAGAGACCAGAGAGGCGAAATATCGAGCGATTGAATCAAGCGAGAAGAGATGTGAATAACATTATTTCTGGGGATTGATGGAAAATAAATGCGAACAACAGTAATAGAGTGCTGGCTTGGAGGTAAGATAGGCAGGACCTTTAAACCAATAGAAAATAGACCATGTTGTTCTGAAATTCTCAAAGCTATTTCAAAATCCATTGCTAGGACACACAGGAGTCAGAGCAAGTGACATGCGTATCCTAGTCTCTATTAATTCTATTCATTTAACTATATCTGATTTTTCTCTCCGTGATTTCTCCAAGTGATTCTCGCTCTATTTTCCTCTCTAAGGACAATTCCACACAATTCTCCGCCAACAACAACTGTCCTCCAGGAAAACCTCAATTTGTGGCCAGCAGCTCACGAACGTCGCATATGTTGCCCCTTGTTAACGCGTTGGCAACACCACCGCCGACAACAACACTCACGCCGTGTGACGCCAGCCGTTGGTCGAGGAAAAATTCAATAATATTCCATAACGATATTGAGAGAGAAGGAGGATGCGAGAGCAAGAGAGAGATCGAAACCCTCGTCTTACGGCGACGCTAAGTGGAAGAACAGCGATGACGATATGTGGTTTAGCTGTGCCCATTGTTGACGACCACGACGACGAGCTGCTGCTTTCCAAAAGTTGTGTTCCCATGTAGTGTTGTTGCCAGCATCCTTTGTGTTGGCAACATTTGGTCCTAATCGCTCGCCGTTACGCAGTTTCGTCTACCCCAGCAGTTTCCTCTCTTCCCCCCGGCTGTCGATCTGGATCTCATTGGCAGTGTCGATGATAAATGATTTTAATAACAAAAAATTGACAACGAGCATTTCCAACCACTCTGACCCCCCCCACCCCTTTATCACTCCCTCCCTCTCTCTCTCTCCCTCTCTCTCTCTCTCTCTCTCTCTTCTGTCTCACTATCTCTCTCTCTCTCGTTTTCCAGTTCCTCCGGAAAATGACGGAGATCCCGTCGTGCAACCGCAGACCGCAGACCGTGGCTGAGGATGCGGCGGATGAGGGTTCTCGAAGGAGGCACCCTCTTCCGCCGGGAACTGCCATTAAATGGCAATCAACACTTGGTTAGCGCGCCCTCCATTGGCCACGACAGACGGTGGACGGAGGTTGGGTTCGGTCACACCGACATATGTGGGCAATGTTTTTTTTTAGGGCGGTTTACTTTTCCGGTTTTCCCAACTTCCTCGATAAAATATTGCCAGACGTGAGGATCTGGCGAAGGTCTCGCAGACGCCAAGACTGGCTACTTGCTCTTCTGAAAAGCGCCGTTCGCCCTCTAAGGCAGCGGACAACTCCAAGCCTCCACCACGGCCTCGATCCTCATACATCCAAATTCCTCGCATACTCACACACACTCAAACTCAAGTGGTTGGTCTCCTGAATCGAACACGTCCACAGGTAACACACGAAGGGTGCCCTCGCATCCGAACCCAAGGAGCAACCAACCGTTCAACTGACCAACCGTCAGACGAGCCGGCGATCAGCAGGCAGGCAGACGGCTGGCCGGCCATGCTGGATTCCTAGCGATCAATTTTGTATATAACGTCGGCAGGCGGAGGAGCGCGAGGACAGATGGAAGGAGGAGAAGCGCGGTGGACACGCCAAACAAGATGCGATCATCATTAATTCGCGAGAGCCGATGGACAGCAGCGGGACATAGTGGCGGGAAGAGAGCCGCGAGCCTCCACGCATTCGTACGTGGCTGTTGCGGTCCCGCTTCGTCTCTTCCATCCCCGTCCCCGTCCCCGGCCCGTGGCAAAACGCGGCGATTATTGCCGGGATCGCCTTCGACAGCAGGAGCAAAAACCGCAGCAGACGAGCATTTAAAGCTTTTCTCCGGGGAAGGACCGAAGGGCGAGTTGGGAGATCGTTTTGCGTTTGCTCTTGATTGGATCTTCGCGGGCTGAGCCAGTTGGTTCGCAAGCGTCCCGCCGACGACCACTGATCGCGGCAATCGCGTCGGGTTACCTGGCAAGGCGTGTGGAAGAGGGCCGTCGAGGGGGGAAGAGGGGACGAAGCGCGTCGTGTCGTGAGAAATAAGAAATCTTTAAGACCGAAAACGTTAATTAAGATTATGAAGTCATAAGAGCTTGGTCGGACCGGGCCGGGCACGGTCGAGTCGACCAAGATCCTGTGAGGCTTTTACAGGCGATCGTGCGTTTCGTCAGCCGCTTGATAGGCTTGCCGAGCCAGTTGTTGTTCGTGTTGCTGTTCACTTCATTCGTTTCGTTGTTGCTGTGTCGTTTTTGTAGTTGTTGTTGGTATTGTTGTGGAGACAATCATCGTGTTGCTCGTCCCGAGTTTCAGACCAGCTCACCATCGAGCCATAATGGCCGACAGAACCCGACGCGACTGCAAGGACCGCCCGCGGGGGTAGCGGGATACGGAGGAGGTAAAGCAGGCGAAGCGAGCTGCGAGTTTTAAGTCGACAACTTGATTTTCCAGCAATAACCCGATTAAATTATTTAATTTTTTGCGCACGCTCCGGCAGACGATGGGCGACAGATCGAGGATCGCCTGCAGTCCGATGCCACTTAATGGCGAATTATAATTACGAGCCAATGAAGTACTTAAGAACGCTATCTAGAGGGAAAGAGGACCGGGGGTCATCCGGGAGAGCGCAATCAGGACCGTCCTCCAGCGTCTTTAAATTTAGATTTTATGCTGATCGCGTCTCGCGCGCCTCCAAGTGGACAACGTCTGGCTTTTAATGCTAATGCACGCCGCGACCAGGGGGCGGAGTGGGGAAACGATTTGATGAGCCACGATTCCTTCTCTTAATGCTAATTAAGAGGAACCATCTTGCTGTCCTCCTGCGGCTCGTGGCGGCCCGCCATGTGGAATGTCCAGAATGGCGGACCTCGTCTGAGTTCAGTCCTCTTTTCGGCCGCTGCGACTGTCCCATGATGTTGATGACGAGAAACGTCTGAGCCCGTATGAAGGTCTTAAACTCCTTTTTATTAATATGTTCCCTACTTAATTGCAAATCGATATAATCACCACTCGTCTCCAATGAGCACTTGAATTTGATGCCAACCAGAACAGGGAGAGGAACGCGAGTCCACCATGCGCCTCGGTTCCCAGAGAACGCGTAATTGCTGTCCTCAGACGCTTCATTTGCGCCACGAAATTGAATGATTCAACGAAATTAGCCCTAGAAACACTCCGCCAGGGACCCCTAGGAGGGTCTAAAATTGAAGCTATTAAACAGCCGCAACAACTATAACTACAACAACCATTACCTCACTACAAAAACGGTCATTGCAACAACTATAACAACGGCCATTACCATCGACCAAAATTAAATGCGTTTGAATTATTCATTAGCTGACTCGACGGAGGAGGAGGGCCTTGGGTTTCATTATAATTTTATTAGCGACATTTTATAGCTTCCGCAGCGAGGAACCACCGGTGAGCGACGGGGGTGGCGGCGTGCTGGAAGTGCGTGTGGACCCCTGATGAAAGAGAGAGGGCTCCGTTTAGGGCATCGAGTTGGCCCAGAACAATTAGATCGCGCGTGAGCGCCCAGGTCGGCCATCGCCGTCTATCTCTCTTTCCCACTCAGGTGACGGCCCCTGGCTGGCAACATGGCGGCGAATATGGCGCACGAACCGGAAGCGAGCAGTCGTTTAGCATTGGACGCCATTTAGATGGAGACGGAGTGCGTTCCCGGCCGGCGAAAGGGACCTAGTAGAGTTGGCTGTTGTTGGCCAGGTTAAATGAATTGAACTATTGGCCGTGTTTTCCCAACTAATTCAAATGGATTCGATAATTACACCAGCGAACGAACGAGTCGGAATCGAGTCCTAACAGGACAGGGAGTGGTGCAGGAGGGTGAATTTATGAATTTATTAAACGGGCTTATGTTAATTTAGCTAATTAAATAAGTAGACCACCTCCGGTAGCTCGTTCGCTCTGTGAGTAATTAATAACCCATTTGGGACGATAGGCGGTGGAGGCGGTGGAGGCGGTGGAGGAAAAGGGAGCGAGCGGGTGTGGGGAAGGGCTGTAATTATTGGCCAGGAAGTGGGAATAGTGGCCAGTGATGGCAATAGTGGTGATTTATGGCAGGAGAATTTCCACGAAATATAATTGCAGGAAATTACGAAGCGATCTCCCTACGCCACATTCTCTTGGTCCCGCTGCAATGGATCTGCCGCCGGTTGGAGGGAACTTCTTCGGAGGATGTTTTAAATCCGCACATGGACGTTTCCCCGAACTGGGAAACCAAACTCAACCGCTAAGCCGAAATTTATAGCAACAGCTTCTTTTGACGGGCGCAACAACAGCCTACGACGATGAACGATGAACAGCGAGCAAGGACCGAGGACCAAACGAGCCAAAATCACACGGCAGCAACAACAACTGGAAGCCGATGCGTTTAATGTTTAACCAAAAATGGATTCCTGTTTTGGCCGACTTGTCCAAATTACTGGCCTCTCGTCTTCTCGGGGCGGAGCACCGTTTTGTTAAGTTAATACCCCAAGAAGAAGCATCAGCGGCAAATGGAGAAATTGCCACTTTTTGTCGGCCCGGAAATTTATGAGCACTTCGACTCGGCCTCGAACGTCTTTTAAAATTCGATTGCCGTTGGAGGGAACATCTGCTGCATTTTTTGTGAAGCCAAACAATACTTCTGCCAGCTCCAGAAGAAGCCCTCCAGTGGAACCCTGCATGAGGCCACAGGAAGGTTTAAATGGCAACAGCTGCCAATACTCGGCGTGGACGATCGAAGACGGGCAGCGATCCTTGAGCAATTAAATGCCAACAAGACCCAACGAAATTCTCCTACATTGAGTTTGGTCCCCACTACGAACTCAAATCGCCTCGGTCCGAGATATCTGGTGAAGTTGCCGAGAGCTAGTTCGCTCTTGGTCCTTCTTGACTGCAGTCTCTAGCGACCCGTCCCTACGAAAGTCGAAAACCAACTCCTATATACAACCGAATCCAACATAAATAAGTTTATCCCTACGTTGGTCCACCAAGTCGTGAGCCTACCCTGCTTTCGGGCTCATTAGGCGTGACTTTAGCCAAAGACAAACAAAGCTCACGGCCAACAATTTTTTTAGTCGGGCTCGAGTACAATTTTTTATTGTTCTTAGTTGTTCTATTCTCACCAACAGTTATTGCCACTCCGTCTCCCGTTGCTCACTATATGTGGAATTACCAGCGACCAACACCCCTTCCTTCCGCTATGCGCGATGGTGGGGCGGTGACGGCGTTTAATGCTCTGAATTTTAATTAAACGCCCCGGGCGGCTGTTGTTTGAAGTGCAAATAAAACGGCGCCGTAATTGGACTAGAAAGAGAAGCCCAACCAAAGTAGGGCGAGGAGGCAAAGGGAAGTCTGGGAAATTAGAAGAATAAAGTGAAGCGGCAGCCAACTAAAAGACCTCCACGCACTCGGAAGCCGTGTTTAAACAGGGGAGCTTCCTATCCCCCATCACATCGTCATCGTCATTGCCGCACCCCTCCTCCTGTCAGGCCATGAAATATATTCACGCTCATGTTCGCGCTTATCTCCTGTCCCGCGCGTTGGCTGCGTCTCCTTTGAGTCCTCGGGATGAGCGCAAACACTGACGCCCACCCCACCTCGCTGTCTCCCCTCGGCTGGATGGTTCATGGCTGTCGCTCTCTGCCACACGCAGCCCCTTTCCCAGCGGGGATCAGAACGAGAGGCGGTGGAGAGGGGGGAGTTGGCTCGTTTCGGCTAGCAATTTGCTGATGGCCCTCGAGGGAGTGGCCTGTGGTGGGCGCCGCATGGTGAAGATGGCGGTCCTCCGGCACCCCTCCGTACACCTCTCGTTGATGGAATAATAATGCCGCTGGAGGGGCCGGCTGCGGGGGAATGAGTCGAAAAGCTTGGTGCGAATTGGATTGAATTGAAATACTTGGATTTTACGAACGGGAAATTGTTTTATTATCCTGCAAGGGTGGATCTTCCGCAGTTCACCCTCATCCGCAAAGGCGGTTTATTATCTCCCGGGCCGACGTAGACACGCAAAGGACGACTAAATAAACTCCCGCATTAGAAGCGACGCCCCCAACGAATCGCCTAACCACCCGAGATGGGAAGGGCTCGTGGCAGGCGAGGGCACCCTGAGAACAACTGCAACAACTACAACGAGATCCAGGCGGCGATAAGACGCAATCAAATTATGCGCCGCACCGCTCCCGGCTTCACTAAGTCTAGGGGGTGGTTCGTGAAAGCGACGTCGGTCGGTGGGCCGAGGAGTCTCGGGGAATGAGTGTGTTTTGGGGTTTTAGTTAATTAAAAACCGTGACGACGACACGCAGGGCCATCGTGTAAACATCGGCAACATCGAAAACAGATTGAATTAATCTTCTGTTCGTTCACCTCCCGCGCCCTGTTGCTGGTCAGCGAAGGCGGGCGGGAGAAGTGAGCGCAGGGTTTGATATGATCCTCAATCGAGGAGGAGGATGCCGAGAGTCTTTATCGATGTTTGCAAAGATTTATTCGTATACTTTATGTGGTTTGTTACTATATATGCAATTTTCCAGATAATGCATTTGTACACTTCATCTCAAGTTATTAGTTTCAATTATTTTCAGTAGGTTGATATTATTTAGTCGAATGCATATTAAGCAGTATGAATTTAATTAATTGTTTACATTAACAATTTATAATGTATAATATTGTAAAATAGTCAGGTGTTAATTTAAGTCTTTAATTTCGCGTGTATGGAAGCAAGCGTTCCTAAGTGTCTTTTGAGAAACCCCATTTGAAATCCAACGACCACGATTTTTCGAATTTCATTTTCTTCTCGCTTCTTCTGTTTCCGTCAATTTTTCATTTTCTTCTCGCTTCTTCTGTATCCGTCAATTTTCCCTCCAATTTTCCCCGAGAATGAGGAAAACACAACTTAGACCACTATAGACACAACTGTAACAACGAATGGGAAGTTTAATGATGGTGGGTGTCTGGAAATTAATGGAGTTTTCTTGTTATTCCGCCATGCTACAAATTATCCCTCTCTGCCTCGCTCCGTCTCACTGCTTAGCCGAAATTGTTGTCTCTCGCACTCACTATAGATGTCCGTATATATGCATGCAGCAATGCTCGTATGTATCTGTAATAACTGTATTAATTAGCGGACAGAAGTTTGATAATGGTTTATGTTTCTACCAGAGTCCCCGTTGTTTGTATCCTCTTCTTTGTTGGTGTTACAACTGAAACACATGCTGACCACAACTACAGTGTTGTATTAGTTCGGTAAGAGGAAGTCTAATTAAATGTCTAATGATACTAATGATTTTATAATTGAAACTAATGTCATTATAGCAACAACAACCACTTCCACATACATGGAAGAAACCTTTCGGGAGAAATTGTACATTCTGTCATTTCATCATTTCTACAATATCAGTGAAGATATGCAGCATTGTGAACTACGCTGCGCAGCCCAATTCATTAGACACGAATGAGTGGCAACCACAGTAGGCACCATCACGGAGAAGGCCAAGATCGGTTTTCTCCTGGAAACGAAGTTTTGTATGCGCAGTTTCACTTCCCTTGCTGTATAACTATCAAGCTAGTCAATCTATTGAGGCAATAAAATAACCTGCAAATATTTGTATGTGCTTCTATCAACCTGTTCGCCAGAGGACAAAGAAAAGACACCAGTCATTCATCGATTTATCAAATAATTGCTCAAAATGCGTCAGGATTCTCAAGAACTACAGATGGAAGAACACCACTAACAACAATGTGAACAGCACCAGCAATGCGGCTACCAATGTTGAAAACAAGATTACTAATATTGGAAAGGAGGTGGCCATGAGATGGGGAAATCGTTGTAATGGACAGAACGTCTCGCGTGATCCTCATAATTGCATGTTGTTATTGGCTTTGCAGATCCACCACGATCTCCAGCAACAACCACACTGGAAAAGCATCGTACGCAACAACTCTCGGACGAGCGGCAGCCGTACATGCACTCTTTACATGGGCAGTGAAGTGCGGACCAGCAACTGATGTCGCGTCCTTTTATGGGCCTGGACCAAGCGATCGCACGGGCTGCCATCGCGATTATGATTTATGTCGAGTGATGCCTCTATCAGTGGCACCACCGACAGCAACAACGAGTTATTCGACGAGACTTCTGTTATGTTTACTTCCGGGAGGCGATCGCGAAATGAAATCAAACAGTGGAGACATTTAGCCTCCACCGCCACCGCCCCCGTTAGGGAGCTTCGTTCTAAGGAACGAGGCTTGCTCCTTGAGAAGGGATGTCACCTGAGGGTGCGAGCAGATCGAAGACCTCATGCCACCCAGATTCAATGCAAACCACAGCAATTGAAGAGATTTCGGTAAAGGCCTTTTTGTCGCAAATCTCTGGTCACGTCGCCGACCGGCATCTGATCAAAGGGTCTCGTCGGACAATTGTTCGTCTAATTCCTTTATACAACAATTTCTGGCCACAAAGGATCAAGAGAAGTCAGTAACTTATAAATTATACAAAATTACAATAAAAGCCAAATGACAACAACAAAGTTGGGATGAAAAGAACAACCAAAGCCGATTCATAAAAATCCGCATGCAGACAACAGACAGCAAAAGGCTCGGGACCCCTCGAGGGACCTGATCTCAAAAAGTCATTAGACAAGGATGTTCTGACAAAGGCCGAGGAGGCAGGGAGGAAGAAAATATTTACGCTCCGACGGACGATGACACAAAGCGGGATCAATCGCTGGCAGGGGTTGCGCAAGGATCAAAGCGGACACACAAATATTTTGTCAACTCACAAATTGTCGTTTGTCACAAAGTGGTCAAAGGATCATCCCGACTGATGGGCAGGGTGGAAAAGAGAGCGACTGAGGGAGGGAAGAAGAGCAGGGTTTCCTCTTTCGCCTGCAATGGGATTACATATGGCTCCTACGGCTTCGTCAATCAGATACGACTCGAGTCGTAGGCTCGTCTCTGGTTAATGCTCTCCTCTGTGGTCCCTGAAACCCTTACGGGTTGTTGTTGTCATTGTTATCATTGTCATGCTCGTTGTCCTCGTTGTCGGTGAATCCGATAAGTCGCTATTTATGCAAGCGTTCCTCCTCCTTGATCTCTCGCCCGAGTCGCGGCGATGCGTGGGAACCGTGATTCCAGGAATTCGGGGCGCCCCTGGGATGGGATTCCCACTCCCGCTCGCTCCCTTCGGATGGGGCGATCGTGACTTCTGCACGAATCGCGTGATTTGGCGACCGCACGCAAGACTCGCGGGCCATAAAGGGTTTTAGCAGATGCTGCGGGTGGTTTACGGTTTTATAATCAAGTCAGACACTCGCGCTCGGGTGAATGTCTGACGGCGATAAGACAATAAAATAAATAATTTACAACCTCTTCTGCTGGCATCATTGCCTCCACGATCTACGAGAGGGTGTCGCCCGGAAACTCGGTGAATATTTATTTGTCGTCACGACAACTCAAACAATATCATCAACTTCCTCCTGATTTTCCTCACCGAAGAGTGAAAGCCAAAATCATATCGAAGACAACCATAGAGGCCCATTAGTATATTAGTCCAGGAGAACGATATACTGCAGTCAGATCGACAAACTCCAGGAGCTTCCGACATGGGTGTCTCTCACCGAAGTTTCAGACGACCTTCGGATCGTCCACACACGCGGGCAGTGAAGAGAGGAGAGCCAAAGGAGAGCCTCTTTAGCCCATTGTCTTCGAGCGAACCACTTTGTCGTACGAATGAGTTTTGTACATACAACATTCTGTAACATGTTTGTAATATATTCAATATTAGACTCACACCACAGAACATGACTTTATAATTGAAGTTATCATTTTGCTTAGAGAGCTGTTAAAGTTTAAAGTTTGAAAGTAATCACGTTTAATTTAAATATTTTCGCTTTAGTAAGCGCCCCTGCATCAACCACCGCAACTAAAATAACTAGCGTTCCACATGGTAGATGATGAGTAGATGTGTGAAGATAGGAGGATGGAATTGTTTGAAATTCTCCATTTAGAAAATCACTTGATTAGGCCGGAGTAACAACAAGACGAGGCACGCAACGAAACAGAACATAACGAATAAATTACGTACTTGCGATGATCGCTCTGACGATAATTCATGACGAAAGTACACGGATTGGATTCCTGCTCCTTGCGACGGAGAATGGAAAGGATCGGTTCAGCACGTCGATGGGTAGGAAGGCGCCAGACAATGGAGGGCAAAGGGACCACGAAGTGTGGACAGCACGTGGGTTAACCGGGGGTATTTAGTGAGAGGAGAAATACAACAGAGGACGCGTTTATGTTCCTGAGGAGCCCCCAGTAGGGTTCAAATAATAGATCGAACGCCTCTCAAGCAGGATATGAAGAAGGATAGGATATGAGGAATATTACGACCGACCCTGTTCAAGTCGTGGCGTCGTTTTCAGTGCTCCAGTTGAGGGGAACCTTTGCCAACTTCATTTTCCTGGCCACAACATATCCAATTTCGCATTTAAACACTTCCCTCCTGTTCCTCTGGTTCTTCCGCTCGCACTCGAAGCGCGTACAAAATAATTACGTGGCTGCCGGCAGAGGCACCACACAGCAAGGAGCCCGAATCGCTCCTGCCCGGTCGTGCTCCGGACGGTCTACGACTGGCACCGGCGTTGTTGTTGCAGAGCATTGCTTCTTCGGCTTGCGAGAAATCCTGAAATGGCTGTGGTCGCCCTCCCTCAGTGCTCTCCATCCCGCCATCCGCCGCCCGACTGTCTTGCAAGCGCAAATCCATCGCAATCGCGATCGCCGTTGCCAATGAGCAACTGAACCGCCGATCGTGGTCTCCTCCCCCCTGACCGGCTCGGACCGCAAACCGATAATTTTGATTTACAACACGCCAGTTATTATTTATAACTTACTTATGCCTCCTCGCGGCGGCGGCGGGGAGAGAGTCGGCCCATGGGTCGGTGGACAGCCGCAGGACTGCGAGGGCCTCGTCGTTGCCATGGAGTCCCTTGCACTTCGCCCATCTTGCTTTCATGGCAGATATGGATGGACCGTTCGGTGGTCTGGACCGCCCCTGATCGTTCTTTGCGCCTAGAGGAGAGCACTGATTCTTCTTATTCGCCGTTCGCCTGGCAAGGTTCAGCGATCCGCCGTTTGTGGGCGAAATGACTTATTTTCGAGGCTGGCCTCGGACCCCATTTCTTCACAAGAGCCTCTGAAAACCGATTTCAAAAACCCCAAACCCTTAAAACTCTGCACGTCCTTCATTGTGTTTTCTTCGCTCGCTCGAAGCCGAGGTTCAGTTCGCTCAGAGCTGTGGTAATTACTCATCACAGACCGAGTCCATGTCCCCTTGCCGCCTTGGAGTCCACCGGAAGACCGTCGTCAGACGGACCCGCCAATCAAGGCACTCGTTTAGTCCCGAAAATGACTGGCCGTAGGATGACGACGTTGACCTCGGCGTGCCACTGCTACAACTGGAAGTGCCAGTACAACAACAAGGAACAACAACAAACAAACAAATATATGGCAAGAACGATCGAAACAACAACCATGGAAACACCTCTGCAGCCAGCACCCCCGGGCCTGAGCGCCCGACAATCAACCTCAGCGACGGCCGAAATTATTAAGAAATGAATTTTTGTTGCTTTATTACGGAGCCTCCTCCTCCCCAGCCCTCTGCCCTCCGTGGTCCTGGAGCGAAGAAGCCAGGACTCGCCTCAGATCTGGACGCGAACCTGGCCTATTATTACTGAGGACAAACCCGGTGTTTATTGTGATTTTGTGGGTATTTGGTTGAGCCTCGGCCTGGGTCTGGTCTGGTCTGGCCCTGTCCAGTCCGGTCTCATCCCCCTGATCCGCCCTCGCCGCGTTCCGCCCCTCCCGTCTTCGACAGTGGTGCGCGTGATGGCGTTGGGTGTTGCTGTTGTTGTTAATATTATCACTGTTGTAGTTGCTGTGGATATTGCGGTTGTGTGTGTGTGAATGTGCAATGCAGAATTTAAATATTCGTGCCATAATTTGACTCGGGGCGTTTTCGTTACTTTTCAGTTTCTTGGCCATGTTGTGGCTCCTCCCCCACTCGCCGAAACCGCGCCGCCGCCCTCCTTCTCGCATCCAACTCATTTGAGCAAATATGCGTTTTTGGTGTATTTGCGATTTTGTTGTTGTTGTAACAACTGGCCTGATTACCGCTAAGCACGAGAGCCAGGCAACGAGACCGTCTGTCGCTCAAGTCCGGACTCCGGCACGTCTTTAGCGTGGAAATTGAGGGACCTGCGGCCAGATTGGGGTAACTTTTGTTTCTGATGGATTTTCGTCGACGTCAGTCATCGACGACGACGACCACTCCCCATCACCTTCCGCCCCTTCGGCAATAACAAAAATAACCACAACAACTCTCCCTCCATCGCCCCCGTGACTCGTGGCAAGTGTCTTGAATCCCACCAACTGCTTCCACCTTCCTTGCAGTCTTCCTTCCTTCCTCCTCACTTCTGCGATCCACTCCCAACAAAACCAGCAACAACGATTACTGGAATTTAGTGTTGTAAAGTTGAGATGTTATTGTTGTAGTTCTAGTGGTAGTTGTTGTTACCATTAGTGCGGTTGTCTCGTACCTGCTTTCGTTACTGTTGAAATGGTTATTGGTTGTCTTTGTTGCTGCCATTGAGCCATGTTCGATTAATCTCGACGATTTATATTCACGTGTCCCCAACGAGCACCGAACAAATGTCTCTGCACAGTCACTTGATGGGGCTCCCCGATGCGCTCTCTTTCCCTCCTCTAGCCCACCTTCCCGACGCACCCCCACGGGGGAATTTATTATGGATATCGTTTTGTTCGAAACGGAAAATGAAGCAATAAATTGTGAAATGTCTGTGAATTATTTAGAAATGTCAGCAGCAACAGCAACCACCTTGGGGGTTGCGACGACGCGGGGAGTAGGAGCGAAATTGGAGGTAAGGTCAAAGCTCTTGCGACGGGAATTTTCATTTCGTGGGTACATGCAACCATGATACACTCTCTATTTCATTCGCAGAAGTTCAACGATGAACTACTAATGCACATTTTCAGAACTTGCACTTTCGAACCAAACAATATTCGTTTGGTCTCACAGTATCATCTCACAAAGCAGCATCGAAGGTGTGTCAAGAGATAATCCTCTTCTCGATCCGAAGACGGAGGCTGCGAAACACAGAAGGAAACAATTCCTGCTGCCGTTTTGCGCAGACTGATATCGGGGAATGGTCACCGCATCCACCGGCCTCACCCTCGCCGGTACAACTTTCAATCACGGGCAGCAACCAATGACCAGTTGTTACTTCGTCACTCTGTGTGTCCGTCGTTAATTAAGGAAATCGTCAGACACTACTCCTTTCCTATCTCCGTCTCTTTTAGTCTTGTCGTCCGACTATGTCGCGAACCCTCTTGAAAGTGAACGCGCTCGCGGGCAGAGGCCGGGGTTCGGCTCGTTATTCGACTGACTGACGGTCGCTCGGTCGCATGGATTTCTCTTAATTGCAATTAATTAACGCCGCCACACTGCTTCAGTAGCAATATCCGATCGCTTCCCAACCATATCATCCTGCACAAGAAACGATGGAATTCGCACTCGCATTTTTCGCCGCCATTCGAATCGCTTTCCAATGAAATCCGACTCCGTTGCAGTACGGCAGATACAGTATCTCATGGATACAGTGTCTACAAGTGCGTAATTGGCCGTATGCCCCTCCGTTTGCGTTAATTGCTCCAGTGGATCCGAAGTGTTCGCGAACGCTCCTTAATCGCCGCTCTTCTCCGCACAATTGCGTTAATTACAAAATATTTTTATTAGATACTCGACCCTCGAACAACAACTACCAACACTACTACTTTGAACTGAATCCAACGCTTTGAAATCCCTCTGCACGCCATCTTGTCTCTCGGCAATCCCACTAATTAGCAACAACAACTCTATCACTCCCTCTTTTACCATTCCATTCCATTCAATTCCCGTCTCTCGCCAGCCTCGCCTCGCCAATTGGTGAGATGAGATAGATTTTCAACAAAGTATCTCGAACACTGCGTGTGGTTAATTAAAGCATCTTACAGATAGATTGTTGTCTCATTACCAATGTTGTTATTGCTGTTTCTGTAGTTATTTTAACTTTTTCTGTCGATGCCGATGATGTGGTTTTTATTGTTGGTTGTTATTATCAATGGCTTGCAATGGGTTTTTGTTCTCGTCCATCAATTAAAGCGACATTTTGTTTCTCGACGATTATTGTTACCACTACTGTCACTGCCGTTGTTGTTGTTCTTACTCACATTACGGCTCTTGTTGTTGGCCTAATTGTACACGTTGTTCAATTCACGCTTCGCTCTCAATTGACTCGACCAATCGTCGCACCATCATCGCCATCATCAGGCGGTCGCAGTTCACTATGTAGTGTTCATTAATTGAAAGTTTCCGAGCGATACAACGGGTAACTATCTGAGATTTCCCCTATCTGATCGGTCGTCGTGGATTCACTGAATTTTTTCAAATCAGTCGTTCGTTTTTCGATCGTTCTCTCAATATCGATTTTCTGATGACTGTGGATCGAAAGCCAACGGACCGTGGTTGTCATCGGCAGGCAATCAGCACCTTCTCGACCCCCTTCCCCCTTTCGGGCACCCACTAAAAATAATAACGAGTTCCATTTGTGTACGTTTGGTTCCGAATTTAAACCGGCATTTTATTTTTCCATATTTATTCATTTTGTATTTCTTCGAGATTTAATTGAATTAAATTCCCATAAATTTCGGTGTCAATTGGCAGATTAACGCTTTGTATCGTCCAAAATATCCATGTTTGATTTGAGTTGTGCGCCAACTGACAAACAGACAGACCGACGAATAGACATTCTCTCGGTAAGTCTTTAAATGGTCGTGGTGCACGTTTCTGGAAATCGAACTCTTTGAGAACTGATGACTGATGAGAGTGGCCCTATTGAAGGCAAACGATTTCAAAGTCTGAGACGATTTCAAATTCTGCTCTCGGGCTCTCTCTTTCTCTCTTGCAACTACCTCCGGATCGGTTATTCGGCTCATGTTGGTGTTGTTGCTATAAACCCTCGTCAAATCTCGAATAAAGTTAATAAAAAAGGAATAACAAATTATGAGGAAGCTAATGGGAAATTTATAGTTCACAAAAACCATTGCAAGACCCCTTCAAATTTTCAGCATCCTCGGCTACGTTTTTATTGGCTGAATCCGAGCACATTCTTCCCAACCTGCCCTCGGGCCCTGCACGAAGAGCCCGACGCCATTTTGAGTCCACCCCTCCCTCAGCGCCCATCGGAAACGCGGGCTCTACTGCTGCTGCTGCTGCGTCTGGCCCGTTGATGGCTTCGACGCATGCAAACGCATCGCTCACCACGATGCAGCTCGTCGCCCGGAGCCATGGAGGGCGTTGGGCGTAGGGCGAAGAGGGGGAGCCGACTGCGGAGGTAACAATTAAAGGCGCATAACGAACGAAGCTTCCATGTTCAGCACTAATCGCTGCCCGGAATGCGAGAGGGTGATCGCCACGGCAGCCAACATGGCGGCTCATGGTCGCTGGTTAGGATGGAGACGAGGCCGGGGCTTAGTCGGACTGGTCGGAAGCGCTTTAGTGTTTTCAAACGAAATCAAGCATTAAGTTTTAATTAGCAACGCTCGGGATTGGGTCCAGGTTCAAGTCGTGTTCTGCTTCCAGGTGCCCTCCCATCTAGGTGAACCCCCTCCACTGCCGGGGCTCCGTATTCGAGAGCGATCGCATTGAATGCATTTTAATGACATTTCGTAGGGTTCCGCTGAGTCCAGAGCACCGGGGTCTTGGTCATAAAAATAGAGTGGGAAAAGAGAGAGCGACGGAGGGAGAGAACTCTTCTGGCACCTCGTGGTGTGATTGTGGGACATTTAGAGTATAAAGTTTAAAGTCACCTTTCAGCGGTCCGGACCCTGGCCGTTAATTGGATTCGGAACCTCAGTTTATCTTCTTTTTACGACGTCCCCGGCGATTTGTCAACCTGTGGAAGGTGAGCGGAGCGACAGCCAGCCGGGTCGCCTTTTTAATTAATAAATTGCTTATCTTGATTGGGGCTGGATTTACGTCCACAGCTTTCTTTCTTACTAAAATGCTCCAGCTCGCATCTCCACATCATATTAAGAAGGTCCCTCCTCCCACGAAGCCCAATGTCACCTCTCCATGAGAAAGCACACACATACACACAAGATAAACAATATCAGAATCAACACCAACAACATCAGTGAATAGACTCCAGTGAATTACTCGTGCAATGGGCCGCGTAAGTGGTGGGGCAGTTGACACGGTGCCTTCCTCATTGCCGCCTCCTCCAGTGGTCATCGTCTGCGCCACGAAGGCGAGTCCGGTGCGCCGGCGCAACTACCGGAAAATGTTAATGTCTTTCTTGGGAATGCATCTCCCATTGCGGCGGAAGAAATCAGAACAACAACAACCAAAGCACCCCAACCACATTCACAACATGGACAATAAATGGGCTCCATTGTTCCCCTACCCGCCGACGACGACAAGCACTTGCGTTTTAAAATTAGATCCGCCATTAAAGATGGCGTTCTTCCCTTTGGCGGAGCGGAATAGAGGGATTCAGACTCCCTCCTTCTGATGCCAACTGCTGAAGAAACGGCCCATCCATTTACACGATTCCATTTCCGACGATTGCAACGACGAAGTGATGAATATTGAAACTTGGTATTGAACATGAGGAAGCTGTCGCTATACAAAACTAGCAGCGACAACACCAACAACACAGTGCGTTCCCTCGATAATCGATTATGAAACGGCGTCCATATTGAAGAGGACAACTTTTTCCATCAGCAACGGTTTCTCGAAATACCTTGTAAGCGTTTGTCGCTTCCACTTGTCACTTGTGTAATTGTTGCAAATTTTTCATCGATATAGCAAGACGAATGGCAGCAACAGCATCCAAATCATCAACACTCGTCAGCAGCAACACAAGGAGCCTCCACTGTGCAACGGCAAAAAGAAAAGTTTTGTCTCGCAACAGCTGGCGACATTCGCTTTGCAGATAGCATTCCATAATTACAGCAACAACAACGAAACTGTCGCCTTATAGGGTGAAATAGGGTGGCACGAAAGGCCAGAGGAAGAAGTTAGCGATTCTAAAGGACTTCTCAACGCCAGAGTATGAGATAGAGAGAGAGAGAGAGAGAGTGACCATATATTCGAAACATTATTTAATAAGCCACAGACCCCTACAGTAATGGAAATCGGATTCGAAGAAACAAATTATTGAAGAAAGAACGTGAACCCGGACATTTTGAATTCATCCCAAACTCAAGAATGTGTTCCACTGGGTCCTGTCTGTTTTTAACTGGGCGGTGTGTGTCTTGACCTATCTAGACGGTTCAGGCCAACAGTCGCGCTTCGATTAGCAGCCATTCCTATTGATGAGGCGGTGACAATTACGTTGGGCTGCTGAGCAGGCTTCGAGACCGGAATACTCCACGCAGACACACTGGATAATACTATGGTGTTGCGCAGCCGAGGCAAGTTAACACTCAAACTGTCCAGATTGCACTTACCTTACAGTGGGCCAACGGTCGTGCCCAAAACTGGCAACACCGGAATTTGAACTCGTTTCAGGCGATTCGAGAACGAAGAGACGAAGGCCCGGAGCAGGCTGGGAAAGGATCAGAAATGCTCCAATTGCGTGTTAATTAAGGAGCAACAGCTCGGTTATCGTGCCGAGGTATCGCACCGACAAATGGCCCCAGAGACGCTGTTCGTAATGATACTGCAAAAGAGTTGCCTGCCAGCCTGACATCGCAGCAACGACTCACCGACTATGAACAACAGAAACCTAAAACACAAAATTGGACTCGCTGTCATTCCGAGGCCAGGCTGTCGTTAGTCCGATCCTCCGAGAGCGATCCACACCGAGGCTCTTCGTCACCGTCAACTTCAAGACCAGATGAAGGCTATCACTAGAATCAGAAGACTTAGGGCTCTCTCAGAAGGACGGATGGGCTGCAAATTGTCCGCCGCGGGTATTTAAAAGACCCCAGAGCCAAACGTCCACAAGATGGTATAATTACCCAAGCGATCGACGCTCAATCACTCCGTCACTACAGACCCGAAGTTGGACCTGGTGATCGAACAAGGCTGCCAGAGGGAACCTCGATGCAGCTAGCCATGAGTGTCGAACATCGAGCGGGCAAAGAGGCAACCTCACGTGATCCTCACAGCTCACTGCTAATGGAGCGATCCGCACATTAGGACCCTCGCCGCGTGCAAGTCTCGTTTCGAACAGGCTCCAGGAGTGGATCCACGTCGAAAATCTCGACGGACAAGAGTTTTGGCACAAACGACCACTGAAGCCGGTGTGTGTCCGTAATTATCAACACATCGCTCGTGCATCATTTCAGTGGGGATCGTTTCAATATGGCGGCTGCAACAGAATGCAATGGCGGTCACTGCCGCCGGGAGAAGAGAAGAAGAAGAAGAGAAGCTGATCTTTTGCCAGGTTGGAACGTGGCTCGCATGTGGCCCCAGGACGAGCAGCCCTTGGGCTAATCAGATCCTATGAAATTAAAGCTGACACATAAATTTACCAATCGACGCATTGCCGGACGACCGACTCCCACCCTCCTTCCTTTCCTCTCGTATTTCTCCTCATCAGCGCCTGTATGGCAAAGATGGCCCTGGGGTAGAGTTGATGATTTCATTTCAGTGGAAGAGCGACTGAGCAACAATTTAAATATGCAAATCGAGGGACGGTCGACGAGCGTCCAGAATAATGCAGGAAAGCGAGGAAGAGAGGTAGAGGGCAGGAAGCATTCAGAAGCCAAGCCACGTTCCAACAACTTCGCGTGCCAGGTTGAGCCAGCATCGTATCGATGGGCCGTTCATCGATCTTTTAAACCCAGAGTACACGAAGCTCACCGATGAGCTCCATGGGAGCCACGTACCCTCCCGCCCCAACAATGGTTGCTTTACGAAGAGACTGCCTACATAAAGCCCGGTGCATCTACGTATGCATGTATTTACGTATATTATCTGGGCTCGACCTTAACTACGCCTTGTCAAGCATGATTCCTTAGGACCATGTCGGGCTCGATTCCAAAGCCAAATTCATTGGCCAACGAAAATAGAGACGACAACAGATCGGACGTTTGACGTCGGCTGCCGTTCACAATCCGGTAACGAGGTCTATAACTTGAAAGTCAGTTAAACACCGACGGAACACCGTCGCGCCAGTCTCTAAACGTGGCCTGCAAAGAGATCTGACCCCCTCTCGATGTGCCAAATGCCATTTAGTGGGAATGGTAAGCTGGAGAGGCAGCAAGGCCTCCCTGAATAGCATACATGTGGCAGGACGATCTCGTCCGATAGAGGAGTAGCAGAACAGGGCGTGAGGACACATCCTTCAAGACGCAGTATCTGGGTCTGGAAGGACGCCAGTCAGGAAGTCGAACTTCAAACGGAAGTTTGTGGTCCACCTGCACTTCCAGGCCATGGCCGTCATTTCCAACGCATCGCTAGCAATTCATCCCATTACCTGCTTAAGCTCCGAAGTTTTGCCCAAATTGAGTTTCTCTGATGGAGACAACAACAGCAATAGAAATTGAAACCCTTTTGCGAACATGAAGTTAAAAATCAGTTGCGTCCTGCCGAACTAAGCAGCTAAGCACGAAATCCGAATCGGAAAGAAGTAGAAGAAACAACATCAGTAATAATGGCTTCAAAATCCATAGAAGAGGTTCGGGAATCGATTGGTGTTTGCCTTTCTATGGTTTTTGTTGTTGAAATTTGCTGTATTCTTCTTCATGTTCCTTTTCTTGCGGTCACCGTGAAGCATTCTCTGCTCTTCCGAAGGTCGTCCAATACACAAGTCCCGCAAACGTGGCTTATTAAAATGGTCAGAACAAGCCATGGCAAAAATAAAACAGACTCAGATTCGCAACTTCGCTGAACGTGTAGTCGCTCGGGAGGCCGGGAAGGTACTTGGGTCTTTCAAATTTCGAACCGTGTTGATTCTTTTCTGCTGTCTGGGAATATGTCCAGATAACGTTATTAGCAAACGGCAAACCATTGACACTTGCATTGCAATCGCAACAGAAATCAATAATTCTATCTTCATCTGACAATAACAGTGTGGAAACAAGTCTAATTTGAAGCCGAATTTTATCCGGACGATTTCCATTGCAAACAAGTGTTGTTGTAGCTCCACCAAAATTAAGCGAGTGTCCAAGGAGATGTTAAGAGATCTCTTTTCTTCCAGATATTGAAATTGTTTCCAAGGATAGCAGTTCATTAGTCCTTCCGGGAACACAGGGATAACAGGGTTTCAGGACTTCAGCCATTCAACCCGAATGGCAACCTTACGACCAGCGATCCAGCGATTTAATGTAATTTGAATAAAACAGGCTATCTCCTGTAACGAAGGCTTGTGACGGCTTTTATCTTTATTTATAAGTTGACAACGCCGAGGAAAATTCTCTCAAACCATCTCGAAAATGTTCTGACTGCGACCGACACACCTCATCTGTCTCTCAATCGAGGTACCAATGACAAGTTGAGAACATGTTGAGTTTTTGAAATGACCGAACCGAACCAATCGAACTCCATTTTTGAGGTATCCGGCGTCTGCTCCCAAACCCGTTCCTGCCATCGCTCCCAGTGCACCCAACAACGAGCGACGTCTCTCCGTCCGTCCACAAATGAGTCCCAGGTTTTATGTCCAACTTCGTAGTCTGGATGTGGAATTCGGCCCGACCCGGCCTGCGACGCAGGTACAAAAAAGGCACCGCTTGGAAATTGGACGCGGTTGGTTGGTCCCTCGCGCAGTCGATCTGCCCCTCGCCCGTCGCTCGATCGTTTCTAAGCGGTTAATTTGGTCATCTTCCCTGATGTTTTGATAATGATGCATATGACGACGATGGATACGACCAACAACCAAGCATCCAGCTACCACAACAACAACAGCAAGTTCGCAGCAACGAAAGCGGCGAAGCAAATCCCCACTCCGCGTTGGCAATTAAATAAATCAATGTGCTCTAAAGGTGTATCGAGTTCCCCGCAAGGGTTCCATTTTCAATCAGAGGATTCTTTGTCGCCTAATGGACCTCTTAACATATACACTATACACTCTATATACATATATATATTTATATATATTGTGGTTAAAGCACATAGAAGTAAGGAATTGTACACTGATGTTGTACGTAGGTGTCAAGAGTGTGCAGGAAGAGGAAGGTGATCGTGTGAACCGTGTCGTTTTCAGGGACTCTGCCTCCGACCTGTGATCAGAGTTCTTCTCATCGAGAGGGATCAATCTGGCTCGTTGTGGAGAGTCGTTGAGCTCGGAGTCGGTAGGTGTTCAACCGGAGGGGGTTCATCACCGATCGTAAAACGTCGATGGGACCCTGGGACCCTAATACCCGTCCGGAGTCCAGATGCGTTTGGATGAAGTGGACACGTGGTGGTCACTCCCCATTATTTATTTCTCCTGTGGCGATCGAAGCAGGGTGTAGTTCCCCATGCGAAAAGCGTTCCATCTTGATGATGATTGCCAGCTGCTCCAAAGACTGTTATTAGCAATTATCGAGGTCTCGGTTCTGAGGCGAAAGTGAAAGCGCATCGAAAACTCACCGCAAATGTCGTTCCTTTGCAGTTCTGATCTTTTTGCTGTTGTCATTGTTGCTTCGATTTGTATCGATTGCAACGCAAACAACGATTGCAACTGCGATTCGTCCCCAACTGTAATTCGTGTTCGATCGATTGCCAAGCATGTGATTATATTATTGTTGCCGACGCTCCCCGCACTTTATCGACGGCTGTCGATCATTATTATGCACTCCTCGGCAGCGTTGTTGCTCTGCATAGCAATTTCGCATACGTTCATTCAGCAATTCATAATCGTTGCAGGAGGCGATCGATCGATCGATGGAACCATCACTCGCTTGGTCCCTCTGTCTCTGTCTCCAGCTGGTGGGGCATCTGAATGAGTGCGGATCGCAAAGTATAGGCCTGCGGAGTAATTGTTTCATAAAGGCAAGTGAGTGAGTGATTGAGCGGCCAACTGGCGCAGAGGTGTTTCTTCAACAGTTCAACAGTGATACAGTTTTCAATGTTGTTGTTGATCTCATTTGTTCTTGTTGGTGTTAACTGATGACTACAATAAAGCAATTTAAACCGGTTCTCGCCAGGGATGCCCGAGGATCAGAGTATTCGTCGGAAATAAATTAATTTGCTGCGATGGGGATCGAAAGCTCTGAGCGATTACCACTTCGGTGAGATTTTTACTCGGTTATCAACCCAGACTCTGATCAGTCATAAATTACTCTAGTCATAAACAAATCTCGCGATAATACTTGACGCGATCGCCACCGTAGGTATTCATTGCCATTGTTGTAATGGTTTGTGATCATAAAGATTAGTCAACTGGAACCCACCATAAGTCTGACGAATTGGTGGTCAATTCCTTGGAAGGAAGACGATCACTGCAGATGACTTTCGGTCATGGAATAGTATCGAGTGGGAAGCCGCTTACGGTTCATAATTGTCAGATGAATTAAGCTGGGTCTCGCAGTTCGTGATCGACGTAAGACTGATGTCACAAATTTATATATATATTGGGGTTATATATATATATATATATATCTATGTATAACTCCTGGAACTGAAATCATGGTCGATCATTTAATGTTTCACGTCTATCGATACTTATATATATCCTACACCTTAATATTTACAAATATGCATATAATGAATGGGGTGAGTAACAAACAGACATATTCTTAATCGTTAATTAATAAAACTGTAAAAACACCAGGTAGGTATATCTTATATGCTCAAATATAGGAAAAACAAATAATTTCAAACTAATCTTTGACTGTATGATTTCGACTTACAACAGGTGATCAAAACATATTACTGAAGAAAGTATCTCTATGAGAATAGAGGCCTTAGCACGGACAACAACCGATACTTAACAAACGGTATGTAGGTGACGAGTTCAATACGAGATGGCGCCAGAAACACTTCAAAGACTTCCTATACGTGTTCAATGAGCGCCCCATTGCCCTTTTATTCAATTTCAACATAACTTCAATAAATCAGTTGAATCGCTTGCATACATGTTTATTGTTTTATTCGGTATAATTTATGTTTATAATATTTTACTTCTACCTTTATTTTAATAATAATGACATATTATTCATTGTTTCTGCTTTTCACATTTTGTTAAACTTTTTCATTATAATAATCATTTAATAATAAACGTAATCATAATAATCATGGTTGTTTGTAAATAATTTCAGTTGGTTTTCAATTTTATTGGTTTTCTGTTAGAACTCTCATCGTATTGAATTTCTTGATGAAATTGTTTCATCGGCATTACATTTATATAGTTTATTTCTTGCTCTTTTCTATTTTTACATATTCTGCGATACTTTCAATTTGTGAAAAATCTGGTAATACGTATAATTTCTAGAAGCGAACTCTATCGCAAAATAAGAACATTATCCAAACATGATGGGCTTAATCGTCTCAGAAGATATAGATAGATAGGTATATTAGCGAATATAGGAAGGACATTAAGGATTTTTTGTGGGTGATTACACAGGATCTCCACCATCCTCCTCTGATTTTATTTACACACTTCATACGAGTTCATATTTTGCTTCAAATGTTTTCTGTTTTTATTACATACAAGTTTCATTTGAGCTTAATAACAATTATAATTATTTATTTATTCTCACAGTTGTTTAATTTATTTATTATTATTTTATTTTCTTTATTGTATTTATTTATTCTCACAGTTGTTTAATTTACTTATTATTGTTTTATTTTCTTTATAGTTCATTTCTCATTTTCTTTCGCTAATAAATTCCTACAACTAAACTACTTAGTAAGACAACTAACTATTCTTCTACATCCAATCATCTCCTCACCTGTCTCTCACTTCATAATATCTTTTTATAGTGGCTTTAGTTATAAAAATAATAATGCGAAACATGTGTCCCCGTTGAAGTAGTTAAAATTATATTTCTTATATTCAATATTTATGTTCTTCATTAGCGTTATTTCGCCGCCTTGTAGCGAAGATAATGAAGAGAGACAAGTAGCTAACGGGAACTAAACATCGGCAAACTTAATGGGTTATTTCGAAATGAATTAAGATTTATGAACGGTTTCTCTTGTCTTCCAATTGTGTCTTTTATTCTCCGAAAACTTGTACAACTATCTGTAAATTTCGTAATTCCATTGATTCACAAATATTATTAATTTTTGTTTTGATTTGTTTAGCTTTTATTTATCAGTAATTCTTTTTTCGATTAACTAACACTTAATTTTGAATTTTTCTTTTTACGCTTTATTTCCTCTATATAATAATCGAAAGTTATTTATTTTAAATTCTTGACGAGAAAGTCCTCTTTAAATTTTGACCGCTTCAGAAACAAAGGACAAGAGTTTTTCATTCTGGATAATAACGAGGGTGGAAGTGGATGCGATGGAACTTCAAATAAAATGCAGATTTTCAGAATTTTGTGTAGCAATATAATATATATTTTTGCTTTCATTCTTGTATTCATTTTCCAATCACTGTACGTCGCTAAACTTCTTTCATATTTTACGCATATAGACATTTGCCCATGGCTATGCAGAGTACTGGTGCTACTGGTGGAGATGCGGCGTGATTGTTTGCGGAAATATACAAAAATTATTAAAAAATATATCTACGTAAAAATAATATTGTTAATAATAATTTTAACTTATTGGCATAAAATAATCGTTTAAGTAAAACTGTAATGTTAAGACATCTAAATTCATGTTATAAAAAATAAAATTTAAATAATTAGTGAAAACTACCGATATTACGCTCTATCTTACGTTAAACTATAGAGTAAGAGCTATAAAATATATGCTGGTCAGGTTATTCTCCTTACAGTAGACGCATTATAAACTAAGTACAGAAACATTATTGCCTTAAACATTAGAATTAGTGCATACAAAATTAATTTCGAAGAAAACCGTTGCTAACGATTTACAGTTAAACTTTTGTATAATTAAAAATATGTAATAACAATGATCATTACAAAAAAAAAAAAATATAAAATACTGCAAAGAAGACAAAAATATCTTGTTTCGTAAAAACACATACTTTTGTACAAATATAGCAAAAATTCTAGTTTTGTTGCATTGTGGTTTCTTTCTAATATTTTTTCTACACTCTCTTGTCATTGATCGTGTATACAAAAAATAGGAGTCATTTGAGCGAAAAAGTGCTTGACTTCAGCAGCTGCCTTTGTTCCAATTTCGTTAAAAAATCATCATTAAAATACTTATGTGTGTATTGTTTGTTGTTCTTGTTGCTCATTAAAATAGTTCTGTTTTTTAATTACCATAAATACTTTAGAAATCAATTTAAATTCAATTATATACAAAAAGTATATCATTAGTATGATGTGGTTTTTGTTCATCTGTTATACTTAGTGTTTTTCTCGTTAATCTCTTAATATTTTATTTTAATTACATTAGCTTAAAGTTAAACAGCTTCTTCTTCATATGCGGGTGCCTTCCTCTCTTCTTCATATTCGTCGTTTCTCCTAAACCAAAATATTGACTTCATTTCTTCGAATATAATTTTATGCGATTATTACTTTAGCTGTATGCTTATTTTTAATTTCAAAATTTTAATATGTTCAAATCTTCTCAAACTTCATAATTTCTGTGATATTTTTCGCCTTGACTACTTTTGCTATAATAATATTGTTTGTTGTTGTTGTTGTTATTGTTGTCGGTAGTTAGTGATTATGCTTAATGCGATTTCTATTTAAGCTATCTCTAGAGGTTTGAATGTATATGTATATCGCTATAATTTAATATCCAAGTAAGATTACTATAAGTCTGTGCGGATTTCCGTTCTTCCTCTTTCATGCTCTTGTCTCCCTTCCAGTCCAGTGCACCTGGTGCACTTAATCATTAGAATACTTGAGGTGGTGTATTTGATATCATGAATGTTTGTCAGTCAGTTCAGCCCATCGAACTTCGAAGAACTTGCGCATGCCGTGGCCCGCTTTGCCCACTGGCGAGTCGTCTTCATTGAACATCTCACAGTTGTCGAAGATCTGACGCACGTCAATACAGAAGTCCTCACGGCATTTGTAACTGCAAATAGGTGAAGACATGAGTCATACGAAAAAAATAAACTCTTATTCATCAACGTACGTCAGGTCCTGCAAACGCTTTTTAATCGTGGACAAATCCATGGGGCTCTTTATAATCTTGCGGTACGTAGGAAATTGCTTCGTGTTCACGGGTAGAAGAAAGGGCCAAGAGTCCTCATGTAACTGAAAGGGAGAGGGAGAAATATAAATGTTACGTCCATATTTCATCGATAAAGTGAGTTGATGAGTTCAGGTGAGGAGGAAATCTTACGAGTGAAACCTCCTTGAACCATCCTCTTTGTCGCAGTCACTCACCTCCATCTCGCCGAGCACCGTCTTGCACACAGCCAACTCCTTCATCAGTTTCTTTGTGGCGTGCTTCTCCTTCTTCTCCTGCTTGAGTTTCTCCTTAGCCTCCTGAACCGCCTGAATATTGAGCGGTGGAGGCGGCCCCGTCGCTGGAGGTGTAAGCGGAGGGGGTGGCGGCTGTGACAGCTGGTGCTGCGGCGACGGCGGAAAGTGCATGCTGGTGGGCGTTGTGGCTCGCGGCGACGGTAGCGTCACGTGCAGTGGCGACGAAGACGCCGGCGAGCTCATCATCGTCGTGGGTGGCATCTGCATCATAGGCAGTTGCGGTGGAACCTGCTGCTGTAACGTTGGTTGTTGTTGCTGCAGGTGAAGAGGGCTCATGACACTAAGCGGTACTACGGACGTCGGTGATGACGCTTGCGGAGATGCTTGCGCCGGCAAAGAATACCCCTGGTGCGCAGCTATATTGGCGAAGCTCGGCGGCACCTGTTGAGGTAGCGACTGGTGCAGTTGCAGTTGGGCCTGCGTTTGCGCCAACGTTACGGGTGGCATTGTAGGGGGTCCATTGGCGTTATTGCCGATGGTAGTGGCGGTGCAAAAGACATGCGTAGGCATCGCCGTACCGGCGAGCGGCATCGTCGAACAGACGGACTGATTCAAGGAGGTCGCCTCCATGCTGCTGTCGACGTAGTCGTTGTTGGTCAGCGGACTGTTGGGGCGGTTAGACATGTGCGTCTGGAAGCGCGGCACGTCAACGGAGTTGTTGTGGTGGTCGTCGAACGAGGTGGAAGCAATCGAGTGCGCGGGACTGAAGCGGAAGAGAGGCACATCTTCACTGGAGAGGACAACAAGGGGCAAGGCTAACATCGCAACAACTCACCTCAACGGCGCTGGCAGCGATGTCATCGACTCATCGTGCGATGAATTGAGCGACTGCTGCGATGAGTTGTGTAGATGGTGGTCTGAGGAGGAGCCGTGATGGTCGACACCACAAAGACCTGAGGTGTTGGCACCTCCACTGGCGTGTCTGTCGCGTTTCTTTGATGAAGAGGAGTCGCGTTCTCGACGCGGCTTGCTACTGGTGCGCTTCTTTGGCGGTGGCGCTTTCGAGATGCAACCGTGGCAGTACCACTTTCCACGTGGCACCTTCAGCAGCGGCGGAATGTAGCAGTCTGCATGGTAGGCGCGCGGACACAGGTCGCAATAGATCATCTTGCCCACGGGCGAGGGACGGTGCCCACCGCATACAATGCACTTGCGCTCGTTGGTTGCTTTGTTCACGCACTCATAGCAATACCTGAAATGAATGGTGAAGAATTAGAACACAGGCACGTGAATTGAGTTAGTCAGTGTAGAGGTCGTGGGGAAATGAAGAAGAAGGGAACTCCACATTCCTGATGAATGGGGCGACTGGAGCTTGAGCCGAACAAACTGAAGCAAAACGGATTCGTTGTGGTGAAGTAAGGTGGAATGGAATGGACTGGTGTCGACATGACATGTGATGAATGGATGTTATGATAAAGGTCGGAAACGATCCATAGCCCAATCGCCCCGAGAGGAATAGCGGACGCCCCAGAGAGCCCATACTCACCAGTCGCCGTCAGGGATGTTGTCCATCTTCGGCTTGAAGCAGTAGGTGTGGTATCCTTTGTCGCAGCCGTCGCAGAGCAGCAATTTATCCTCGTTCTCGCCAGAGGTGCAGAACTGGCAATTCTGTAAGGAATTTGAATATTTTGAGGAGGTTGTAGTACTTGTAGTTGACCTTCGACCTAAGAGAGGTTTAGCTGTTTTTGTTGTTGTTATTGTTGTTGCTGTTGTTGTTGTTATTTCATTTGACGTTTGCGCTTTCAAATTGATCTTAATCGTCGTTGCCGAATGCGTAGTACCACCAGCACAGACCCTCACCAGCGCAGCCGTCAACTTCGACGAACCGACGCTGTCTTCGCCCGCGTCTTCGCAGTTGTTGCCCTCGTCTTCGCCGCGAAAGTTTCCATTGGTGGTCGTCCTCGGCCTCTTCTTGGACGAGTAGATCGGTGGTTTCCTCTTCGTCTTCGTTGGTTTCTTGCGAGAGCGCGGAGTGCGCGGCTGGAAACTCTCGTCGTTCTCGTCGTCGTTGTCGATAGACTCCTCTTCGGTCTCGTCGTCGTAGTCGCAGTCGCTGGGGATGATCGGTTCCGGATCCGCTTCTACCGCCGAGTCATTGGCGTAGGTGGAGTTGGCCGAGTGTGGCGTAGACGTCACCGAATCTCTTGTCCGCTGAAGGTTCTCCCCATCGACCTGTGCCTCCTCTTCGTTATCGTGATGATTCCCTATTTGGTCCTCATCCGTTTCCGCTTCATCTTCTTCCGCATCTTCCTCGGTGTCCTCATCGTCATCACTGCTGTCGTCGCTTTCAACGTATCGCGACCTCGATCTCGACTTCGACTTAAATTTTGACTTAGCCTTCGATTTAGATTTGGATTTGGACTTGCTACTTTTCTTCTTCTTCTGTGTGCTCTTGTTCCTGGGCGTCGATGTCTGCGTCGGCGTCGGCGTCGGCGTCGACGTTGCCGCTGTCTCAGCTGAGGTGAGCGTGGGTATGGGCATGACCGTGGTACTACTAATTAGCTTCTTCACCAACTTATGGTTCGAACTTGAACTCGACTCGCTGTTCTTTGCTTTCGTCTTCGATTTTGTTTTCGTTTTTATTTTCGTTTTAGACTTTTTATCTTTCTTGGATTTTTTTTGTTTTTGCTATGTTCGAAAGTGCATGTTCGAAGAATGCAACCGGTGGCGCGAGGGTAGATGAGGGGTGTGGGTGGGATGCGTGTGCGTAGATGAGTGGATGGTGGGTAGTAATGTGCGTACGTGTGTGTGTGAGTGTGTGTAAGTAGGTATGTGAGTGTTGGTTCGAGAGTTATCGTTTCCCAGGGCAAAGCAGACAAAGTATTACAACCGGGATTCGCCAACACCGGTACCGAGCGTGGTTCACAAAGGCAGGCGGTTAAGCGGGTGGCAGTGGGTGAGTATGCGTGTTGTATATTTGTTTGAATATGTGTGTGTGTCATTGTGTAGTTTAATAGTTTCAAAATTTCAATAATTTAAAGTTCAGAAGAAAATGCAACAACAACGTGCAAAAGTTACGAAATTTCAAATTCAGCAGGCAGGCATTTTCATTATTATCATGATCATTATATATCGCATATAATATATGTTGTATATATATAAATATATATGTATTTTTGATTGTTTCGTTTTGTTGGAATAGTTTTATGTAACGCACAATTGTTATAACAACAACAATTTTTTTTTTCGAAAAAGGAAAGAAAAATGAAAAAGAAAAAAATCAATTAGTAAAACGAAATTTTCAAAAATTTATTTAATTTGTTTTTGTATTTTTGTTGTTTTTCTGTATTTTAAAATTTTTTATATTTTTATTCTAAATTTAAGTTTGAAAATTTTACTTTGTACAAAAATTAACAAAAAACAAAACATAAAATTTAGTACTAAACGACGTTAACGAACAAAGAGAGCAATCGTCGATCGGTTGATGGAACGATTAATCGAGATCTCGGAAAAATACATACATACAGTTGGGTTTGGTTCTCATAATTTTATCACAATTATACAAAAAGTTAGGCTACTAAATTTGGTTATTATTAAAATTTTGAACTCAATGCAAAAAATCTATAGTCTTCTCTCTCTTAGTTAAGAGGATTTTGTTTAGGTCAGATCGAGGGAGAAAGAAATTGAGGAGAAACTTTAAGATATGAGTGATTAAGAGATCTGTGAGAAATCGGTATCTATACTAGCTGTTAATAGTATTGAAGAGTCAATACCATTTTTTTTCTAAATTTTCCTCTGGCGAAAAAAAAGCAAAGAATAATATTTTAGTGGGATCCATTTCAAATTTCTATACAACACGTTTTGTTCATATGTTTTATTTAATTTCGTTTAAAGTGTTTTCTTTAGTTGTTCTTTAACCGTAAGACTACAAAGAAAAAAGTGGATCTCTATCTGTAAACCTACATTGGAGGATTAACTGGAGCAAAGTGTTAAACCGTTAAAATTTTTGTTTTTTTACTTCTTTTAAATGTTGTAATTTAGTACTTTCTTACTTAAATTTTGATATTCGCGACTGCACCAACAATAACTCGCCAAAATTTCATCGCGATTGGATGAACGGTTTAGCATAATTTTCCAGACGGGACAAAATTCAACAATTTTTTGTATATCAGATAAACCATACATACAAATAATAATTTCCTCATTAAACAATTCTTAAAAACTCCCTGTATATAGGTTTTTGGCCGTGAATGGTGAGAGTGATCTCATGCGCTTCTCCAAGAAGGCGCATTTCTGGAAACTCAAATGCTTTCCGAATATACTCCCAAAACAAGGATTAAAAGGTGGTTTATGTTCGTTTCGTTTACTGACTAGAGTTAGTACTAGACTACAATAACAATAACAAAAAAGTAATCAAGAGGATGATAGATGTATGAAAGTAAATCAAAATAAATGAAAGGAAGAAGTAGAGTCCAAGAGAGAAGTAAATAAGAAAAGGATAATAGTGTAGGATATAAAAATAAAATATTAAAAAATTTGCATTGTATGCAAGAACAACAACATGAATGAACAACAACAACGATAACGTAACGACAATGTAAACGAGGCAACGGCAACTATTGGTGAGTCTGAGTTAAGGAAACATACTCTAGGATACGATATGGGTACGGATACGAATATAATACGAGATACATTCAAAAAGTGTAAACGAGAGCGAGAGAGACTGTGTGTATGTGCTGTGAGATCTACGTCCCACAGAAAGTAAAGTGAATGTGATCTCGTCGACTTACCGCCTTCATGATGCTCTTGTCCCAGGCCACACATGACTCCAGAACGTACAACGCCATCGCAAGCTGGGCAGTGGTGTGCGACCGCGACACGGCGTCCCGCCATGACACCAACCCCTTCGGAATGTGCTCCGCCTTCTCCTCCTTTTCGCTGTCACAATTGCTGGCGGGCGAATCGCCGCCCGAGTTGTTATCACAGACCAGAGCGCCTGCAGCTTCTGCCGCCGCCGCTACTGCAGCATTCGAGGCAGCCTGGGCGGCTGCTGCATTGGCTGCCGCAATCGCCATGGCGCGCTCGTTGAAGGCCGACGCATTTATGGCATTTTGGGTCTGTTGCTGTTGCTGGTTGATCAACTGTTGCTGCTGTTGTTGTGCGGCAGCAGCAGCTGCTGCCTGTTGCTGCATCTGCAACAGAAACGCAGCAGCTGAGGCTGAGTTCTGAGTCTGACTGCTCGAGTGTTGGTTCTGCGCGATGACAGCAAGGTGCGCATCGCCGGTCTGAGATCCAAGCGGCGGCTTGAGATAGCGCCGTTCGATATTCGCCTCCAGATCGATAATACGTTCCCTAATCATCGGGATAATGGTCACGAAGTCTTCCTCTGTGATGTCCTCCTCCTGATCAAGGTTGATCTCGTTCTCTATCCGTGGTGGCAGCTGCCAATTCTTCAGCTGCATTGAGGCACTGGCGATCTTGTCCTCGAGCGCCTCCAGCTGCTCCAGTAACGCCAACTCCACGCGCTTTGCGATCTTCGGGTTCCAGTCATTAGGCTTGTCAGGCTTCACAATCGCTGGCGGCAGAACGCTGCCCTCATTCATCTCGTAATCATTCTGGGGAGCACACAGTTTGTACGACAGTCCAACGCTGATGTCCTGAGCTAGGAAACGCATCAGATTCTCCTGAAGTTCGCGCTCACGCACTCCTTTTGGGTCAAGGCTTCCGATCACCTGACGCAGCTTGTCGATCGAGTCTAGCTTCCACCAACCATAGCGGTGTTGCTTCGCGACAAAGGAGCCTTTCAGTTGTGGAGGAAACCCCTCCCGTTTCACCTGCTCTAGCATCCGATGTTCGTCGGGGGTCATTGAGAGCGGAGTGGTGAAGTCACACTGGATAAACGTGTGTATATTATTGAGCGACATGTTGGCTATATTGTGGAACGATATTCCGGTCGAATCGTCCAACTTTAGCTCGATCCGTAGTGGCTTACGGTCTTCACCTCCAGATCCTGTCCCCCCTCCGGCCAACCCTGCCAGAGGCCCTCCCCCACTGTCCTCCTTGGTGTCGTTAAGAAAGGGAAAAAACTTCTGCTCGTGCTCTTCGTTCTTTACCATCATAGCAACTCTTTTCTCCTCATCACCGCCCTCGAAGTTGTTTTCCATTTCAGCATCTTCACTTTTCACCCGTTGACGAGGAGACTCCAAGCCGTTTTTTGAAGCCGTTAGAAGCTTCTCTTCGAACTCACGCAATTTCTGCTCTATCGCCTTTTCGTCTAGACCAGACAGCGAGAGAACGCATTCATTTGTCAGCTTCGTGAGGTCCACCTTGCAGTCGTCTATGGGGATCGTGAAGTACTGCACGTTGTTGCCAATATCCCAGCGGTGACCCTGGATTTGCATCTGCGAACTGCACGTGAGGTTAGAGAAGCTGATCTGGAATTCGGAGATACTACTATCGCCATGTAGTTCCGTTGAGGTCAACGGCACCTCACGATTCAGTATTGAGAACCACTTCTCGCTAGCGTTCAACAGCATCTGCTGCTGCTGTTGTTGTTGCTGCTTCAGCAAAAGATCGTCAGAATTGGCCGGTGGATTCGTGGCGGAGACGATGATGCAATCGTCCTCCTTCTTCAAATCCTCGTCACGTATTTGGGCGGTCTTGGGCATTATGCCCTCAGAGAGCTTATCACAGTTGTTTTGGTCATTGGAATTCGTCTGGAAGGGTGAAACAAGGGGAATCTTAATCTCGGCTTCGAAGTCTATTTTGGTGGAAATTAATCCCGCTGGGGTTGTCAATATATCGTTGTTCACAATAACTTCCTTTACCTCGCTGTTGTCTACATCCATCTGCTCCGTTTTCGGTGGAATCGGAATTGCGACCGGTGCTGGAGGAGGAGGTGGTAGGTCATCGTCATCGTCATCGCCCAGATCCACAATTTCCGGCTCGACCTTATTCGTCTCAACCACATCATCGTCATCGTCATCGTCTATTACCTGATGCGCAGAAACGTCATCGGTTTGCATATTCTCCACGGTCTCCGTGACCACCAAGGGAACCGGATTGGCGGTAGTTTCCTTCACATCATCCGCAACTTCATTTGCTTCGCTGTTGTCCCCCTCTGGCTTCTTATTGGCGGCCTCATATTCATTCTCCAACACTTCATTGTATTCGCATATTTCATTTTGCGCCGACTCAAGTGCTTCGATAAAGATACCTCCAGCCTTGGGCAACTTCCAATACCGACGCCAGAAGCGGTCCTGACCGAAACAAACAGCACGCAGCTGGTTCGTGCTCTTCTCTAGAGCTTCTTTACAATTCAAAGACGCCCTGATGATTTTGTCCAGTTTCTTCTGCAACTCATCGGCACTCAAACGATTGTCCTCATCCTCTTCGACGTTAGTGATCTCCGATTCCAAATCACTGAGATCTTCGTCCATGCCCACGTCTGTGGATGCATCATCGTGGATGGTCGATCGAGCGAGGTTCTTATTTTTCGGCATCAGGGAGCTTAAGTCGCCTGCCGGCAAAGCTGCAACACCTGAAGTACTTCCATTCTGGTAGGTTCCTGCTGTAACGGAAACAGCGGAGATATCGTCCAGTTTTGTTGATTTGATTGGGATCGATTCATTTATGCAGCTCTTCGAGGAACTAGTGTCAAACTTGCCTTCCGAAAATTGTGTCATTGGCGATATCAAAGAGTTGATTCCGTCAGTACTACACGCACCGCTTTCCTTATTGCTGCTGTTGTCCTTTTCGATCAGGTCAATATTATCGATGTGGTTACGGTGTGTCTCTCCTTCATCAACGTCCATCTTCTCTGCGGTTTCGTCTTTGCTGTTATTATTCGTTTCATTACATTTGGCGTCAACATCGTTCTTGGCCAGTGCTGCATCCATTGCATCCTTCTCAATGGTGGCCTCCTTCTCTAGCCGTTCGGCGTCGAGCTTCTGTTGAGCCACTGCTGCCAACATGGCGGCCTCGCGCTCGGCCTGTGCCTTTTCGTAGGCCTCGATGCGAGACTTCCGCATGTGGAGAGCCCTATACTTGCGTACCTTCATATCAGTCATGTACTTCTCCTTGCGCATCTGGGCACACGTCTCCAGACTGTTCTCAATCTGCTTCAGCACGGCCTTGTTCATCAGGAGGTCATTGCAGAGATGGGCAAGTATTTGGGCCTTGCGCGTAGGGTTCAATGAGACAAACGGGCGGTCCTTTAGCGAATGAGAAAGCTTCCAGGTATCGTTCTCATGAAGAAGCTTATAGTACTCCTGATTCTTGCCAGAGTGAGTGGCCGAGTCCACGTCCACCTGATGATGATCAGGAATTCGGCGCTCTCGTTCGCGGTCCATGGTTACTCCGAACATCTGGCGGATTTCTCCCGTCGCTGTAGCGTACAAATATATGCGTAAGATCTCCGACATATTGGAGTTGGTGATATCCGCGTTCCGCAACGATTGTCCGAGCAGGGTGGTGTGGCGACCCGGGTTAGGGATTCCGGGGTCTTCGATGGCGCACACTAGCAAGTGTGTCATCACAGACAGCAGCTCCTCCTCGGCATCAACAGTGCTGTCGCTTACAAGGGCGTCGTGCAGATTCTGCAGAGTGGGTAGCGATTCCATATCTGAAAAACATAATATAATTTAATAATTATTATGATATACTGTAACGATGCCGAAGTTTGGGTAACTCACCGAATCCAAGTGTTTCTCCGAAGTTGTGTAAGAACTCGAACACCATGAGCAGGTCAGCCATAGCCTGCCCGGGCAGACGGTTACCCGCAATACGATCCAACTCAGGTATTGGAAATTCGTGAGCGATCTCAGAGTCTTCTTGCGGTTTTCTGTATACACAAAAACATAGATTAGCCATTTCGTAAGCTTACATTGTTTAATGTGGGGCACACGTTCTGAGAAATAGTCATGGTTAATCAGCACCTCACCTTATTTGGGCCAGGATCTCGGCGTCACGTTTTCGCGCAGCCATACGTTTTTCGCGCAATATCAATCGATCGAGAATCATCTGATGTTTTTTCTTTTCGCGCTCCTCAAACTTGCGACGAATATCCAGTTGACGGATCAGGTTCATATGTTGACGACGGCGCTCACGCTCCTATTGGATGTAGAAGAAGGATTTATGAAATGCAAATATAAGGTTGCAAATGAGGTCTTACCATTTCCGCAGCCAAAAGCATCTCCTTCTGTTTGTTGAGTTCCTGCAGATGAATGTTTGTGTGAGTTATATTGGAATACTCAGTGATAATGATAACAGTAATGACGAAAACTATAACGACAATGGTATGATATGACACCATTCCAATGGAAGGATTGTGATGAGGAAATAAACTGAGTACAATGAGCGACAGTAGCTTGAAAGAGTCATGAGCAAATAATACGCTCTGATTAAGGTCAAGCAATATCTGGGTTCGAGGGGCCAGAATCGAAAGGCAAGAAATATATATATATCTTTCAACTGCACAGAAGTCAACAGAAAACTCTACGAGTACGTCAATTAAGAACGAAATAAGTAAATGAATACGACTACAAAGGCTTGGGTTTGTGATTGTTTCATTTGGTGAAAATATAGATATTACAGGATAGATCTCTAGTATAATGTCTAAGGTGTACCTGTTCCTTAGCTAAAATAGCTTCTTGACGTTTCTTCTCTTTTTCCTGAGAACAAGACGAACAACAAATATAATTACAATTTGTAATTGGGACTTTTGCAAAATAAAGGTAGGCTTATTTATAAAAATTGTATCTTGGGATTTCAATTTTGGTGGACGTAGTTTAAAAACTGTACTCACCTGTTGCTTCTTAATCAGTTCCTCCTGCTTAATTCGGTCAAGTTCCTCCTGACGTTTTTTGCGCGCCTGTAAACAACAATAAAGCATTCATTTCGTCTCCAAACCTATGCCAAGGAGAGATGTTCGAACCTCGATTGCCTGTTGGTTTTTGAGTTCTTTCTCCTTGCGCTGTTGCTCGAGCTTCTCGTTCTTTTCCTGGCGCGCCTTTTCCTTGTTGCGCGCCATCTCCTCCTTCTGTAACTTTTTGGCGTCCCGAATGGCCTGCTGCTGTTTCGCAATCTCAATGCGTTGTTCCACATTTAGCGTTTGACGAGTGAATATCTTCAGATCCTCAAGCCGTTTGGCCACATCTATGTCCGACATACGGATGTACTCCCCGTCATTAGCATACGGTGGCGGGGCCGGCTGCAGAAACGACCCAACAATGGGGCGGGAAGAGAAGCTGAAGTTGTCGCGCGTCAACTTCGACGGATTCTTCTCCAGGTACTGCACGTGAAAAAAAAATAAACAAGGACACATATTAATTATTAAAGTTATCAAAAAAGTATAGTTAAAATTGTGTGAAGAACTATAAAAATCGTCTACAAACTCACAGAAAAAATTTGTCCAATGGTCTTGAGCGGCACCGTGCTGCCGGGCGCATAGTAGGCTACATCACCTCTTATCTGCCCGGCCTTGGTAAGGCCCTTGATGATAGTCTCACGCTTCCAGCCCAGATCCAAGGGCACGCGCAGTTCAGTTATATTTATGATATGTGCGTCCTCGCCCTCGGACTCTGACATGCCACTTTCAGCCGCGATGCTCTCTGAGTCTGTGGAGACCTCCATTTGGGCATTTGCTTCGCTGAGTGCCTGACGTATCTTCTCCTGGAAAGGCTCATCAATTGTTAGCAACAATCTCTCTAAGGCGGATCCTCCTCCGCCGCCATCTCTGCCACTTACGAAGTCCGCGCCCTGTTGCAGCAGTTGCTGCGTGGCAAGCATCGGTTTGAGGCCTACGGCGCGTGACTGCGCAAGCAAAGAGGCCACTGTATTTTTCTTCGGTTTCGATACGCCGCGACCGAGATTCCGAGGACGTCCCTCCTTGAAGGGTGGCTGTTGTGAGCGATCGCTGGAGCTGCCGCCACCTCCACCACCACCTGCAGCTACACTGCCACTAGCTCCTCCGCTGCCGGTGGAGGAGTTGCTACCCGAACCCAGTGCTGCAGTGATCGAGCTCAAACTCTGGAGACTGTTGGAAGCACCTGCTGCACCGGACTGACCCGAGCCGCTGGAGGTCACAGGCTGGCCGTATTCGTTACTAACCGCTGCCGTCGACGACGATGAGGTTGACTTATCCGGCTTCATGGATAAGTTTAACGGTGCGTCGAAGTCATCGATGGTTATAGGAGCGGCGGCGCTGCCAGGAATTGGGGCCCCGCTGGTGGTTTTCATGCTGAGATTGACGCCACCGCCAGATCCGTGGTCGCCTGTCAGATCGTGTACTTGATCCTTGCTTTTATTGGAAAGGTTGTAGGCCCCATTTGAGGTGATCGTAGGCGGCAGTTTAATAACTTCCACGCGATCTGATGAGTTATCGCGGCTGCTGGCAGAGGGGGCACCTGAACTGAGGTCCCCAACCATACTACCGCCACCGCCACCGCCACCGCCTCCTCCACCTCCACCTCCACCACGGCTTCCGCCCACCGACGGAATCCCACTCTGGGACGAGCCACCTCCTAAATGTCCCATTGTAGCTGACGAGGAGACGGGTACAGAAGCACTGCCACCTCCGCCCGGCTGTTGATGTTGTTGTTGGGCTGCGTTAGCTGCCGCGGCCATTGCCGCATACTCCATTTCGAGTCTAGCCCTTTTTGCCGGGCTGAGGCCTGGAAATGCAAGCAGAGAGGAAAGGGGATTTGTCGTTTGTTGTTGCTGTTGTTCTTCAGAAATGGTCTTTTTGCGACCACGAGTGGTTGTACCGGGAATTTTGGGGCCCACGATGGACGACGTGTACTTGATGATTTCTGTGTCGGGTGGCAGGCGGACTCCCAGCAACGATGGATGTTCGCTAGAGGTGTGAGTTTGGGAAGGAAAAAGACAACCGATTATTAATGCGAGTCACAATGAACGACAATACACAGATAAATAATTAACTACTAGATGATGAAAAACTTAAAACTAGAATTTAGAAAAGGGTCAATCGAAACATTCATTTGGGTTCAGATTTCGTTCTCTATCAGCCAATTGTATTTCAGATAAGTATTTTTGAGAAGAAGACGACACTAAGAGGCATTCCATACAACATCAACATATCAACTTATCATGTAATCAATTTATCAAAGGAGACTCTTACTTTCCTTCCAGTGCAGCACTACGAGTGGACGTGGAGTAAATGCGAGTGTTTGAGTAAATGTCCCAAGAGAAAGGATTGTTTAATAAGTACGAACAAAACGAAATCAAAATCTAGCAATAATGAATTCAAAAGGCTTCTCAGTCATTTCTTCTCCCACAATAATCCTTGATCCCACCAAATGTTATACAGGACAACGATGGACCCGCCTTCGCGATGTAAATAGGTCGTGGTACTCACCTCAGGATGCCCGACGGCATGTAGTCCTTGGATTTCCCACCTCCAGCGCTGGCCGCCGCAGCGGCTGCCGCTGCCGAGTTGCTCGCAGCGAAGGCGTTCATGGCTGCCTGTACGCTCTGCTGCGGACTCAGTCCGAGGGAGCCGAGCTGCGACAATGAGTTCAGGGCGTTAAGCGAGGCGTTGTTTTTGTCGCGATCCTTTCCTGGGTTGCCGCCAACGCCAGAACCGCCACTCATATGCCCGCCGGAGCCAGCGAGTGATCCGTGTGACGACATCATGGAGCTGTGGTGACTGCCAGAGTTGTTCGAGCTGTTGCTGCCGCCACTCCCGCCCATACCTCCACCCATGCTGCTGCTCAAGTGATGCATTGCGCCGACTGACGAGGACGACTTGTTCGAGTTGTTCCCACCACTACTCGAAGAGGACATGCCTCCAACTCCACTCATGCCACCACCTCCGCCGGAGTGCGACTGAGAGTGGTGTGACGATTTCTTCGATGACGAGGAGTTGGAGGGGCCACCGCCCGAAGATGCAGCAGCCGCTACAGCCTGCATGGCTAGTAGCTCCTTGTGTAGTGTGACGGGATCGTAGGCGGATGCAGGATTCGAAGGTAAAGACGAGGACAATGATGACTTTCCGTATCCGGAAGATGAATTCTACAAATTAGAGTATATAAATCGATTGAAAGGCCGATAGATGGTCAAACACAAGCATACCTTGTACGAGGACGAGCCTCCTCCCCCGGAACCCATGCCAGAAGAAGGTGTTATGGTGGTTCCTGCACCAACCAGACCGTGCATGCCGGCCAATGCCGCTGCTGGATTTCCACTTGCCGCTGCTGCTGCCGCCGCTGCTGCTGCGGCATTCAAGCTGTTGGCTAGGTTTTGTTGTTGTTGCTGCTGCTGTTGCTGTTGCTGCTGCTGTTGCTGACGCTTCTCTTTACGACTTTTGCTCGACTTACTTCCAGAGGAAGATCCTCCAGCACCTGTGTTGTTTCCCCCGCTGCCGGATCCCATCCCAGAACCGCCAGCGCCAGAAGAACCAGTGCCACTACCGGCCCCACCGCCGCCAGCACCTGTCAAACCCAGAGCGGACGGACCGAACGCGGCTGCAAGATCCGGGTGCGGAAAGGGCGACAGTCCAGATGCCTGCAGTCTGCTGAAGTAGTCCTGGGCAGCAAGCTGCGCCATCGACCACCAACCTGCGGAAGAATAAACAAATTAGCACATCTCTTTCTCTGTATTTGTCTATAGATGGAAAGCGAAAGACAGACTCGCTGTACAGCACAAATCAAAAACCAAAAACTAACTTAGTTGTAAAACACAAAAAATCGAATGGCGACCACTCGAGTGCCGATTAATGGAACCCATAAAATAGAGTCGGAGGAGTTCCGTTTGACAGAAGTTTGCACTTAAGTGTTGGTTTTAACTTGTTTGGCTCGATATTCGATGTCCCTGGGCCAAGTGACGCCCAGGGCTACGACATGGTAAACGCGATTGCCTGAGACTTTCTCTAGGAGCGTTTTCTTCAAACAACACTCAGCACGTTGACGAGTGTGTCTGCTGTTTTACTCCATGAAAGGAAGCATTTGGGGATTACGCAAGGGGACCCCCCAGCACGATCTCCCAAACAAGGCCGATCGGTTCACCGCCCCCTCGCCGCCCTCCCACTTGGCACCTGTGCGGACTCACTTGCTGGATGCAGACCTGCGAGACTTGCTGCCTGGGAAGCGGCCACAGCCATCGTGTTCTGGTGGTGGTGTCCAGCCGCGGCTGCAGCCGCCGCTGCCATTGAGTAGCGGTCGTTGGCGGCAGCCGCAGCCCCTGGATTCGGCAAAAGACCGAGGCCGGCGGCAGCGGCCGCGTTGAACTGCGAACTGAAGAGTGGGTTGGAGGCTGCGGCAGCGGCTGCCGCGGGATCGCGTCCCCAGTATGCTGTAAAAGATATAGAGAGATGAAAGAAAAATATAGTATTATCGCTGTCTGTTTACTGATTGAATTGGGGGCAATCACTTACCGAACAGTGAGGCCGCATCTAAGAGGGAGGCAGGGTCGTGCGCACCGGCTCCGCCACCTCCGCCACCGCTGGAGCCGGCCTTTCCGCTGCCTCCACCGCCGGATTTACCATCTCCGCCGTCACCACCATTTTTATCCATGTTTTTCATTGGAGGATTCTGAAACTTCTTCTTGTTGTTGCGTTTAATTTTGAAAGCTTTTCTCTAACGGTGACTCAATGACAAATTTCACCTATTCTTTCTCTTTCTTCCTCTCTCGCCCTCTTTATCACTCTCTTTATCTCTTTCTCTCTATTGTGCTTCTGAAGAGAGGCCTGCTGGATACAAAGATAGACGAACGTTGGATACGTCGAGTACTTTCGTCCTCCTATGAAGTCGATATTGTACTTCTTTTACTGCTTTAGTATCTACTATATTGGAGGTTTTATATTGTTTATCTTGTTCTTGTAATTTTGTTTTACTTCATGTCTTTTTGTTTTTTTTTTTTTTTTTTGTTTTTGTCAATACATGATTTCGGTCTTACTTTTTATTCTATGCTTTTAATCGTCAATCTGTTTTCGTTGCTGTTGTTTCTGCAAAGAAGAGAGAAACGGTAAGGTTCGAGTTTGATGAGAATAAAAATACGAGCAAACATATCGCAAATAGGTTGCGTGCAAACCTTTTGCCAACACGCAACAACTTGCATGACTACAAGTTCAAACAGAAAAAGGTTAATAGGGAAAAGGCAGGGATAGTCAAGAAAAATACAAGTCAAATGCGTTTAAATTTCTTGGTGCAAACCATTGTGAATTGACCTTCTCATAACTCACCACTCAGAGAATGTGGTGAATTACAATCGCGCTAGAGAGAAAGGCGCAGACAGCGCATGCTCTGACAGTTGCTTTGTTTATTTTGCGAGCATTTTTGACGTTTAACGTATTCACGAATAAGATGGGAAAAAATTAATGTATCAGTTTTTGAATAGCCGTAATGAATATCAAAAAGCGTGTATATACAAAAAAAGATATATTAAATATGGCAATTTATAGATTTCAACTCAAATAATTTAAAAAACTTCGTTTTTCCAGAAGTGGAAGCGTAGTGGGAATTGTTTGTGTCGATGCTAGGAAGAACTGATTATGAGGACGACAAATATGAGAGAGAGCAAAATTATTGGCTTTTTTTTCTTCGCAGAAACGTAACTATCGAGTGTGCATCATCGAACAAAACAAACGAAAACAAAACAAACGCATGCAAAAACAATTATAAGTATACACCAACACAGACAATGCCGCAAATTCAAATACGAACGCACACTCATGCACTTGTCGTTGTGCGCCTGTGTGAGTGCGTATCTGTGTGTGTCTATCCACGCACATCTGCTCAAATTTCGAAATCGAGTTCGCAGAATTCTGAACTTTTGTTTATTTTCTTTTCTGCTCCCTTCTTCCCGAGAGAAAAAAAGAGTAAAGTAAAGAAGAGTGAGAGAGGGAAAGAGAGAGTGAGAGAGAGGTAAAGAGAAAGACAGAGGGAGAGCGCAAACCAGCGATTTTGTGCACCAAACTCTCTCGTGCTTGCTCGCATGAACGACTTTCGAGATACTTTTTCATTCATAATTTTCCCTCTCTCCCCGTTCACAATTCTGTCGAATTGAGTAAAAAAAGCGATAAAATAAATTATTGTTTTTATACAAACTACTTAATTAGTCGCTGTGCGAGAGGTAGACGGAGGGTATGATTAATGCGGATTCACTAGTCTCGTGCTGCACTTTTTCCAACTACAATACGGTGTCAGTGGTTCATTGGTTTTTTAATTTTTCTGTATCCCGGGCACCATTTCACTTCTCGTGGATTCCGGCGACGAAAATCACACGCGGACAGTCGAAGTAGCGCGGAACAGCGGCCGAGAGACGTCAACTCGGCGACGTTTCTGACTGATACCTAAACGTACCGTGACAACGGCAGCGGCAACGACTGTCGCGGAGTGTTTGTTTGCTCTTTCCCTCTTCTCGTCCCTTCCCATTCCATTCCGTTCCATTCCGACCTCCGTGACGAACCAACCCGCAGTCCAGCTGGTGGACTCACTGGTCGATCGGTGCGACGGTTCCGTCACTGTTCGATTCCACTCGAAATGAGCGTCGGCTCCCACCCATTCCCATCACGTCCATCCTAACCATCCCAACATCGGATCGGATCGAAGTAATCGGGAGCAGCGACGTTGACGCCGGCGTCGGAATTGCCGTTGGCCCGTCATCCATCCATCCACAAATGAATCGCTCAGACGAACGGTTGGCTCGCTCTGCCCTCGCGACCCTCTCAGCAGCAGCAACGGCTGACGTTCGTTCGGTCGGCAGTGTCTTTCAAGATGGCGTCGTTCGAGGCGAACTCTGTCGACGCCGACGTGTTTTTGTTTGTCCGCTCGCTTCGTCAGGCGTCACTCGTTGTTTTTGTAGCCTGTCGGTGTTGCTTTTGTTGTTACTGCTCCTGTTGTTGTTGTTGCCGTTGCTGCTGCTATTGCTGATGTCGTTGTCGGTTTTCGATTCACCGCCTGGGTCGCAGCGAATCCGTTCGTCCATCTGGCCGTCTGTTCCGCGTTCTGTCTCTCCGTGTGTCGTTTGTCGCTCTTGCATTCGCATCGTCATCGCTCGAAGCGAGCGAGCGAACGAAAGAGCTGAGAGTGAGCGAGGATTCTCTTCATCCGCCGGATTGCATTCAATTGATTATGTACAGTGTATCCGAATGCCGCACCCCCTTCTCGACAAATGTCGATTGTCGCCGGAATACTGCTATATCCACATTTCCTTCACCGAGGATGCGGATACAGATGCTTCCACAAACAAAGCCACAGACTGATACTTCATCATAGATGTACACCTCCGTTTGAGAGACAATTGAAATCTATCTGGGGCTTCTACAGGCCTAGACGACCAGACTAATACGCAAATCAATTTGCGTGTCATGCCGGGTGCGAGTTTTGGTTTCTGCTTATCTCACGACAACAAAACAGCAAAATGGAATATCGTACAAAAATACAAAAACATCTTCGCAAGCTTTAATCGCGTGGATTCGTTTACGACCGTCCACATTTTTGTTTTTGTTGTTGATTGGGGTTCCTTTTACTGCGCGCTCACCTCGAATTTCTTAGACAAACTTTGACAATCTCTGGCCGAAAGCTGAAAGCCAACGGCGCGAGGCGTTGTAATCTGTGAGAGGTGTGGATCAATGTGGCGGCGAGGGGCTGCGCTGGACATCAGGATCGATTCATCATGTTTCTGGAAGCATTTTTTCAGAACCTACGAAGATTTTCAGAACCTACCGCGCAATAACTCACATTTTATGATGCCCAATTCATAGGTAGCGGCGACAGTCTATCTATGAACTAAGTAATTGGAAAAGAAACAACTTATCGAAAGCAGATACAAAGTATCTCAGGCACTATGCTGAGGAAATATGCAGGCACTTCAACTGAAGCAATAATGAACAATGAGCTAACAGCAATCGGTATCGGGATCAGAACCGCAGATATAGCTCGATCAGCATGTCGACGCGGAGGGAAACAGACAGAGCCAATGAAACGAGGAAGCAAACAGCGATGGCGGGCGAACAAGAGAGGGGAAGAGACTAGGGGGGTGGAAAGGAGGAACAGTGGATAAAACGACAACGCGGCCGAGATGCAAATGCCTTTTAATTCCCACTCGCATCGTGGACAAACGAATCGGGCACGGCAGTGCGAACTGCAACTGCTTGGTGACTGCAGTCGCCCCGACCGCGGGCGCGGGTCCGGGGAAGGAGGCATTCATTTACCAATAGACCTAAAGTCAATAACCTTAGAGTGCGCGACGGCCGCAGCCACGGAGCCACGAAGCCACCAGCAGCACGAGAGCGGCCGGTCGCAGAGGAAAGACAATAAAATACGAGCAAAACAGGCGGGGACGGCGGCGGCGCGGCATCCGTTGGCAACGCCGTCGCAGTCGTCAACGGCAGCCAAATCCACCATTCGACGAATCCACACCGCCGCACAACCACACCGATTCAACAACAACAAACGCGAAAATAATAATAACAATTACAACAACAGCGACAAGGAGAAGTCGACGCTTCAAGACGATCGCAAGTAGAGTGAGAGTGGACGCGATTGGGAGGACGGGTGCACGGGGGACGGCGGACGGGGGGAGGGAGTCGCGGTCCGAGTCGTTTGCTGCTTGCTAATGTACAACAACAACAACAATAACAACGACATGAGGATCAAAACAACAAACATAATAATGAAATGAACAACAACAACAAATACAATAACAACATTGATGATGATGACGAGGAAGAAAAAGAAAAAGAAGAAAAGTACAAGCAAATGAATGGAGACGCACAAATAACAACAACAACAAGTGGAACAACAATCACTACAGCAACAAAAACATGTAATAAAAGAAATAACGAATGAGAGGGAACAAGCGAACGAACGACGACCACACGACGGCAAAACACGAGGGGTGAGAGGGAAACGAAGAAGCAGACGGAAGACGGAGCACCAGGGAGGCCCAGGGAAGTGGGATGATGGGGAGTCATGAGCGAAGCTTATGCTAAGATACGGTGCCGGAGATTCTCGGTGTATCGCGCAGATACAAATGTATCTCCTTCAAGGGCCAGGTCGCGCTACAGCACTTCGAAGATCATCGGGTACAGAGAACGAGGCAGATAGATCATCGAAGCGAGGCGCGAAGAGCTTAGGCGGCGCGACGCAATAGAAGCAACCAATACACACTCAGAGGCAACAGCAGCGGCAGCAACACCGACAACGACGAAGCAATAACAAAAGAAGTAGAGTGTGAAATTTTGTGATTGCTCCACGAAAAACCCAATTACAACAACAGGCCCTCAGCTAGCTTGGAGCAACAGACGAAACAATGGACTGACCGCCGACTGCCACGGACGACTTTCAGCGGCCGGCGGGGAAAGGCTTTTGAAACGAGGTGGTTCCGCAGACCTACCGAAAGACAGACAGGGAGAAGACTGAAGACTCAAGCGCCGACTGTCCTGAGAAGATAAACCTACGGAGGCACGCTGCCAGTGGACACGGCTGTCGGAGAACTCTGCTGTTGCCGTGGCCAGGAGCGGCTGGCGGCAACAGCCACAACGCTAGCACAATGGCTCTCGCAAAGACGTGAAGTAGCGTCGCAGGGCCCAGGCGATTCTCGCAAAGCGCGACACACTGGTGATTGGTACGATACATTATGTTACGTGCCGTCGTCTTCCGTGACGCCGACTCGTCCATTCGCTCGACTAGACGACAGCGCAACGGACCCGAGCCCAGTTGAAGTCGGCCTCGGCCCCGAGTTGCGCTCGAGATTTTCTGATTACTCGTGAGACTGCTCCGCTCGGGCCGGAGGTCCAGAAGTCGGGGGCGAGGAATGTCTCTGGAGCCGCCGCTCTGATTATGGGAGCTGCCCAGTGGCGCGAGTGGTCAACGACTCCGCTGCGCGCCTTGAAGCGGCTTCGAGATCCGACGGAGATGGGGACGGCAACGTCGACGCGAATCCGCGTCGAGACGGACGGACCCTGCGGGGTTGTGCGGGCTGTTCGGTCGCAGAGGCCGAAGAGTGTGCGAGTGTGCGTGAGCTCGGGCGTACGTGGAGCGCATACGAGAACAAGTCAGCGTTAGCAGAGCCGCACGAGCGGAGTAACTCACGCATTCTGCACCCCACCGCACACGTGATCCCCCTCAGGTCCACCAGGAGCAGCAACAGCAGCACCCAATCGCCATCTTCAGCATGCTCAACCACAACAAAAACAACGACAACAATTACAAAAAGAGAGAATGAGAGAGAGAGAGAGAGAGAGAGAGAGAGGTGAAAATCAAGCAAAGACTGCAAGTTCCGAAGTAAATTTGAAGAGTAAATAAATGGAAATGAGCACAGGAATGAGCGGGATGGCGATGGTGGAGGAGAGGGACGGCGAGAAGGACGAGCAGTCGGCGGGGAGGAGACACCGCTGCAGATTTTAATATGTCGTCGTAGTCGCCGACTGCATCTTCGTTACGCGTGCGTCCGCCTGTCGCGGCGTTTGCCCCGTTTAAAGCCCTAACATCCGGCTCGCACCGATCAGGCCGCAGCAGCCGCCCCACCCTCCTGCCAGCATCGAGCCAGTGTTCTGGAACCAGGCGTTCCACATATGCGACACTACGATAAGTTCCTGTGTCGTCAGAGCTGCGAAACTCACTCTAAATAAGGTTTCTACACTCTGTAGTACGACTCCTAGTGTTCTAAAAGGGCAGCCAGGTGAGGTGTTGTTGCAGTTGGAGTACTGTCTCTTACGATGGCGATGCCGACGACTGCTGTGGGCAAAAACGCCGCCAAGGTGGTTTGCGACCGAAAACGTGAAAACGTTCATTGATTGTCTGTCTGAGGAGCGAGACAGCGCATGGACGGAGTTTCTCCTGAAACGGCACGGCACACGATCAGATTCGAGCACCATCCACTCTACACGAGCAGCAGGGCACAAGGCAAGATTGGTCGGGCAATGGGACACACCCGCAGACAACGGGAGCAACTCCGTGTTTTCCCCATGCGAATGCACCTCGAGCCCTCTATCGAACCTCTCGCCCTCATCGCCTGCCCCGCCCGGCCGTACACATAAGCGCCACATCCTCGAAATAATAATGAACACAAATTTGCACACAAAACCATTCCCCCGCTCACCCCCAACCTGCCAGCAGCACCGTACATCCAACCCAACCAACCCTCCAACCCCTCGCCCCACCTGCACCTGGGGATTTGAGGGCAGCTACGCCCGAAACGCTGCAGCAATTTTTACAATTTTACTTCGAGTGCTGAACATTGGTTCCAACACACACACCCACGCGTATATACGCTCGCCCCCACGCACACTCGCACATGTAGCAACAAAGTGTCAAATATAAATCCAATTTCCAAAGCGAACAAGAGCAACGACAATGGCTTGGGAGGTGGCGCCCTCTCCACTCCCGCGTCGCTAGGGTTGCCACCCGGCCCCGATCTGTCTCCCACCAACGTCTGGTCCGGAGGATTTTGGCAAAATCAACAACAACAATGCCAGAAAGAACAATAAAAACAATTACAACAAGAATAATGCCATCAAGAACAGTAAGAGTAAAAACAACAACAGAAAGAGTAACTCAGGCAACAACTACAGCAGCACACAACAGCAGCAGCATCAGCAACGACGACGACACGTCGCCGACAACATTTCACATATGCAAATGGGGCGGTGAGGGGCTGTGGGGAGGGAACGAGGGAACGAGGGGGCGTCGCACGGTCGGGAGGACCTGCTATTGCTGGGAGCGGGCTGCATATGATATGCGGGGCGACGTTATTAAAATTGCACGAGCCGCACCAGGAACAACAAAGGCTGCAACGACGGCGACGCGACGCGGACCCAAGCGGAAGGCGGAGAAGGCGCACACATACAAGTGCCAGCTGCAGCCGCAGATACAGCAGTCCACCAGTCCCCCTTCGGCAGGAACTCGCACCAAGGCTGGGGCACAGATACAGATACAGATTCAGATACAAATGTATCTGCAACCAATTTCGAACGCGATTGTGAATGTGTCTGCGAGTCGACTCCGTGCTCCGATTCGTGTCCTTGTACATACAAATGTGTGCGAATCCGCAGCCGAGAAGCCTCCCAGCCAAACCCTCAACCCCCGTCCAGGGCCACACCGCGAACCGCTCTCGCCCGTCCGCACCCGCGCTCGCGTTGAACATGAATTATTATCAGAAAACGGCGAAATGGATGCAACCGAGCAGGGAGCAAAAGGACTCGAACCCCACCTGGAGCGGCGGCGGAGAGCGAAGGAACCGCTGGTAGCAAAAAGCACACGAACAGAGGACCTACAGTAGTTCCAAAGAGGGTTTAGGCATTCACTTACCGATTTTGTTAGAAAAATAGTAAAAAATCGACTATATTTTAATTATCTCAATTCTTTTGGAATTCCAGTGACTCAAGTTACGCGGCTAATCGGTAATAGTATTTCTTTTGTAGTCCAAACAAAACTTAATGTTATTGTCTAAAAGGAAACACCACCCAATGCGACTTCTTCGATTTTTACTCCCACTGTGCGACGGCAGGAAGGAAACAGGAGCAGCTCACGAACGCCGAGAGCGAACGAAGGACCGAACGAACGGACGCGAGCCGACATAGGACCCCGGCGCTGGCGTCAAAGGACGGCGACGAGGGAGTTGCGGCCCTCGTTGTGGGCTGGGTCGGCTGTGAGACGAAGCGACCAACAAATTGTGTCCTCGCTTCCTGCCCGAGCGACAAAGCGGGACAGCAGCAGCGCTCGGCCAGCCGGGGATAGCGAGGGAGTGACGGGAGTCACCCGTGTGGTGTTTGCGCTTGTGTTGGCTCAAGTAAAGGCGACGATACGTTCAACGGTGGGCGCGAGGCTGGGACAGCGGGCGGGTAGCAGACGGGATGCAGAGGTGGCGAGAGGGTGCGTTTCGGAACTCGAGGCGTAGCGAGGAATGGCGTGCTTTTCCTTTCCTCCGCTCTTTCTTTTCCACTCGCGTTCGGAAAAGACGAGAAACAAAAAGAACCACCATGAAATAATGCTCACTTCGCGTACTTTTAATGAAATCAGTAACCACAACAACAACAATCGCCACAAAAACAACCGGACGACAACTCCCACTACAGCAACAACGCATTGCAGCCGTTTTCCTTTGGCGAAGCTCGTCAGTGGGTACCGACCGAAGCCACCGAATCGCGAACCCAGTATCCAGGACTCGGCCGTAGGGACGAATCCAAGGGGACGACGGCACGACAAGCGTCGCGGGCAGGGTGTGCTGCTTTTATGGAAGCGGGCGGTTGACGGGGCCCAAGGATCAGGTCTGGTGACGAAGTCAACAGGGAAGAGCGAAGAGCGTCGAAGGTTGTGCCACGGACAAAGATGTTAGTTTTGCAGTTGTTGGGCGACAGTACAGGAGAATCGGTGAGCAGGATGGTAGCGAGGGTTGTGAACGAGGGAAGGACTGAGTGGCAGGCGAGGGCAGAGGGGGGTTGGAGAGTAGAAGAGGATGACAGGCGGCAAGAGGTCGACAACGTAGGGTCGGCCACACGAAGTGCAAAAGGACGACCGCGCTCCGGGGGCCAGAGGCACGGGGCGGCCGAAAGAGAGAAGAGCGGCTCAGGACGAATGCGACGAAGGCGACCGGAGAACGGGTGGGTGGGGCGTTAAATGGTGAACGGACAACGGAGAAATCCAACGGGAGGAACACAACAAGAACACTGTGGACAAACGCAACAGCAGAGGCAACAACAATTTTACAACAATGTGACAACAACAATAATGTGAACCGAAAATTCCGTACATCTGCTACTACGGCACGTTCCCCAGAAAACCAGACAGGCGTCAGACTAGGGAGAGCGAGAGAGAGAGATTTAGCAACAAAGCAACGGCGACATTAGCAGCGAAAACTCTAGAGAACAACAACAATTGCAGGAAACACAAAACTAACACCAACAGTAACAGCAACATCAACATGGAGGACGACTACGTGAAAACCCCACATAAAACAAGTATAACGACGGAGCAGGCGGCAACTCACAGCAAGAGTTTAACCGACAGACAGACGGACGGACGAAGGGGTCGACTCATGGGCCAGAGGGACACGGACGAAGAGATGAGGCAGGAGAATAAAAGGAGGAACAAAACAAACACCGGTCCGCGAACCCACTGAAGGACGTGCAGAAGGAGGAAGAGTGAAGAGTACAACAGCAAAAACGCCCCGCCGATACATACACAATTTCACATGCACCCAACAACACAGACGACGGGGAGGACGAGCGGAGCGTGACGAGGACGAGGGCGAATATGAGAAACGAAGGGAGAAAGAACGAATAAATGGCCGACGGGAAGGAGCACGAGGAGGAAGCAATGAATATAGAGAGTGAAAGAGACGATGAGGACGTTGCAGAGGCAGAAATAGTTCTTGTCGTTAAAGTACGCGCCGGAGGTTTCCGAACCTTTGCAGGAAACCAACAACAACAAGAACGGCATCGGTGCAGTCACACCTACAACAAGACAGACGTAGGACCGCAACAACGGGCTCGGGGGAGGGTTCGCTTTGTCCCGCGATTAAGGCCGGACTCGGAGCCGCTGCAATGCCGACCTCCGCGACCGACTCACGATCAATCCATCAATCCGTCCACCCGTCCTCCAGACTCATCCGCAAGTCGCCCGATCGCCCAGGTACGGCGAGCCACGAGAGGTAGGCAAGGACAGGGACAGCGGAGAGAACGAGGCCAGCGATGCGACAGAGGTAGCTGGTTTCGCGACAAGCAGTGGCCACAACATGAGCGGGAGGGCGTCGGGGCTGCTTTGATTTCCGAAAAGACCGTACGGGAAGCGCATGGCATCCTCGTGGACGGTGGACGGAATTGCTTCCTCTGGGCCCGCATCGGAAGCCCACGCGGCGACCTCGAACGTCGCGATGCCACGCACCCGAAACCGGACCCAGAGACCTTGAAACTATTTATAAGCGCAAGCAGGCAGACGAGCAAGCATGGGGACAAACATAACCTCAGCGTGCTGGGAGTATTCTTGCATTTCACGCGAGCTGCAACAGCATCGCAACCGCATTGAAGCACCTTCCGAGCAGGAGTAGGGGCCGAATTCCAGTGCGAAGAACTCAAGATACGCGGGAAATATTCCTCGACAGTTTTCGATCGGAACAATTATAATTTTGTCGGGCGTTTGTATTACAAGGAGGGAGCTGTAGAAATTCCAATGGCACAAACAGCAACGGCAATGAGAACCACAGCAACAACAAACCAAACCAGTATTACGCATATTTCCAGCGAAATTTCCAGCTTTTAAAGACCACCTCTCGTTCCCCTGCCCAGCACAGCCAAGGCATACACACATATGTGTGTATGTATTTAGCGACAGTCGGTGTGTATCCTTAGGTGTGTGTTTGTGCATAATCGCATGGCTTCGCTGCTGGCAGAACGCACTTGAACTTGACCTAGGCAACAGATAATAACAACAAAATCAACAACAACAACAATGATTTCACCCTCGTTCGATGCGACTTTAAGCCCGAGTTGCCAGAGTTTCGGAACGAAAGAGAGTTCGACTCGAGTAACTCGAGAGACTCTTGAACAAGTCGTTTTCGATGGGACCAGATATTCGTCTCGTTGCGCCACTTGGCGTTGAAGCAGAGAAAGAGATTGGGGAAGATCGATAACAAAAACGCGTAGCATTCAATGGCAACGATGAAAGTAGAAAACAAAATATAACGAACATCAGCGGAGAGCAGAAGCAGACTGTGATCGGGTCAACTGACATCCGTTAAGACGTTGTGTGTGAACCCCTGGGTTCCATGAAACACAGCAGACCCCGTGCGTGGTTCGCCGCACAACGCAGAACCTGTTTTGGGCCCCAAATTACGCATTCCCTGCGCCTCCTCCTCCTCCATCGAGTATTTTCACTCACCGCCGACGCTGAGAGGCAGCTGTTCGACGGGGGTTGAAACCGAAATGAAAACCCACGAGCAGTTTTCTGTTCCTCTCCCACTCACTCCACTCTCTCACCGATTCCAGTTGGGAGGCGGCGCAAGGGACGCGATCTACCAGCGATCATGACTTCACATTAATTAATGATGCCAGCAGCCCAGAGGCACAAATAGAAAGAGAGAGAGAGAGGGAGAGAGGGGCGGCGCGACCGGACTAGAGAGGCAGGAAGAGAGCCGGATGGATGGGTGGACGGACGGGAGAACGGGCGGCAGGTGACATGTGCGACATGACCTCGATACGGGACAGAAGTCAGAAGTCAGAAGCAATAAATAAGAGAAGGGGAAAATAAATTAAATTGAGGAGACCAAGTTCCGGGCCGAAGAGAGTGACGTGAGCATGTGGGGCGAAGTGAATTGGGAAGGTTACCTCCCGAAATTCGCGGGAAAGGAAGGGGTGAGAGATACATGAACAATAAAATATGATATTTCCCGAAGTTGCCACCGCTGCCACTTGAGTCGAGTGGAGAACGGGAGGCCTGGGGGGTCCCCCCATCAATTCTTTTGGAACCACAGGAAGTATCTTCAAATCGTCACCGGACAGAGAAGTCTCGTCGGGATATTGGATGTGGAAAATGTGGATGGTAAAAACGGAAGGCGGGAGGAGTGGAGCGCGTCGATAATCAGAGAGGTGTGTGCGGAAGAGAGCGACAACAGCACTTACCATCGGACAAAGGTTCAGTTCGGCCGCAGCTGAGTGGGTGGAGGACGCTCCGCCGCTAATTGAAATATCCATCGTCTTGGCTCATTCAGCCGAGGGGCGGCGGAGTTGCGGCACTCGAAGCACCCGTAGCCGATAAACTGTGGGCGCCCGGTCGAACGCAGACAGGTTCGGAAGCTCCCGGCCGACACGTCCGGCACGACCGACCCGACGACGCTGGTGATGGCGATGTCGTCGCCGTTGACGTGGACGACACCGCTGCGGTTGCTGACGATGCGCGCGCCTCGCAGCGTAAACTCTGAAAGACAATGGGAAATGAGAAACGAGATGAGAAAACGTTCAGTTACGGGCGGTGGTAGTGGTGGTTGGGGCTGTTGTTGGTGGTGGTCTGTCGCTCTTTAATTGCCGTTCTGGAGGGCGCCAGGGTGACTCGGCGGCAGGGAGCTTTCATCCGCGTACAGAAGTCCGACGGGCAATCCGAACTTTTCGTCGGACATTGAAATATTGCGCATTTGTTTGTTCTCAGTTCGCCGCTCGCGCCCTCTCTCTGTCCGTCTCCCCATCCCTGTCGATCCCGCCTTTTCGTTACGATTCGCCTCGTTGTCAAACAGCGAAAGTATCGACGGTGTCGTCGTGTTTCCAGCAGTTATTATTCAGCTGTACGTATTGATGTTGCTTTGGGTTGTTTTTGTATCCACAATTTAAATACAAATTACTGGATGAGTGAGTGAATTTAATTGTTTTCGCAATCGTTGTTATCGCTGTAGGCTCCCTCATTCGTCCACTCCAGGCCGATTTCGAGACTCGTTTTCGTCGTGTCATCAGTGTACAAGGGAATGAAGTCGGAACGAGGCGGGCTCGAACTAGGGAGTCGAAGATAAAGACCTTGCCGTGTGTGAAGCGTGTGCACCTCTTTCCAGCAGAAATCTGGCGTCAAATACAACATTTTTTATAACCGGACAGAAATAGTTGCATCGCCGATGCAAGCACCAAACGCCAAGAGCGAAGGAAGAATTAGCCCAGTTCTTTCCTGCTCCGAATAAGCCAAATCCCAACGTCCAATAAATATATGCATATGCTCTTAAGTGAAGGCATACGAATATTAACATACCCGGAGCTCCCGGACCTGGTGGTCCTGCGGCAAAGAAGACAATAGCAGTGGGGCAGACAAGTACACGAGCAAGTAGAATACTTAGGAAGAGCACGGAACTCTTTCGATCCCCTCCCTCGCCACCGGATTCCGCATCGGACCCCGAGCGCAATTGAATTACAGGAAATCGATTCGTAGATGTGATCGCGGAGCAGAGGGCTGTCATTTCGCATGCCATCGCGCCACTCTCACCGACTCCACCAATGGAACCGAACCTTAATTGCGTCCTCGCACATGTACGTACGGTCGTCCGCCTTTTGGGTGTGGGTATTGTGTGAATTTCTGGACAATGAATGCAAATTCACACACAAGACAACGACTCCCTCCTTCCGTCGCGTTTATTCCGAAGAATTGTTCGATTTGAAAGCTGATCGATCTGATTGCGATTCCGTGCCGACCTCCTCCACACCTCCCTAGTCACCCGACTACCCCACCCGCCCCTACTCTTGTGCACGCTTCGGCCATTCTCGCTTTTTTCCCGTCTAACTGGCTCCGCACTGCCCCGGTTTAGGTTCTTGCGATTCTTCTGCAATTCACATGTCTTCCCAGAAGGAGTGACGGCGGCCGCCAGACGAACGCCAGGCCAGGCGTTCACCGCACCGAGAGAAAGTGGACCGAGGACGTCGCTGGTCCGACCAGCGAGCTTCGTGCAGATTTTCGCGTCAACGATTGTCGCGTCTCTGCCCGGTGAAAGCGAGGGTCGTGTCACGTCTGGAGCCAAGGGCGTCGACATTCGACATTCGACAGGTTCCAAATGCAAATGTGCTGAGAGCTGAGAGCACAACATGATAGTCGAACGGAGTCACAATTCCCTTTCGCGGTCGTAGGGACTTCGTAGGGGACCACACCATTTTCAGTAACAAGCACAACCACTCGGACCTCTTTCCGGCGACGGCGACACTCATCGGCGCTCGGCCGCCCAAGGGCCGCAATTTTTCCGCTTTCTTTCGCCGCACACGGAGCACCCACGGCAGCCGGATACAGCCGGAGGAGCGGGCGTGGGCGCGGGCGGCGGAGTAATTAGCGAATACTCGATTGACTCGCCTCGGCTCTCACCGGGAAGAGCAGAGCAGAGGAAAGCGGAGCGGAGCCGCGCAGTGGAGCAGAGCGCACGACGTCGCCGAAGCGGTCGGTCGTCGACGCTAATGTGTATCTGCGAAGTAGTCGGTAATTTTCTTATGGCACGATAAAGAGCGAGCCGTCGGGAGAGGATCCGAGCCGAGAGGGTGACGCGGGTGCAGCACGGAGGGCACCGGGGTCGCAGGAGGTGGGCAGTGTAGAGAAAAACTGAAGCGCGGCAGACGACACGAACCGAGCGGGTCGGGCTGGGCTGGGCTGTGCTCGGGCACCGGCACCGAACGGCAATAATAAATATGAACGAACTCTAGATAATTCCGCGCCGCGCCGGCAGCCCGCGCCGTGCCGGCCGTGCCGTACGCAACGATTCGAAGCGAGTGCGCGTGTGAGCGTTCGAAGGCGGGACGAGGGGTCGCCGGTGGAGGTGAAATACGAGTGGACGAGTCAGTTATCGATTGCTGAGCACAAGCCGAACACAACACAACACAAATCAACCGAACTGAACTGAACTGAACTGAGCACAACAACATAACGCGACACGAGAAGACTCGAGTCAACGCCATTCGATTGGATTCGACCCGACTCGACTCGAATCAGATTCGCAGCCGAACGAAAGCAATAAGAATTCACGTTCATCAACGTATCTGCGAGATACATTATTTAATAAAACGACACAACAAGAATGAGAAAGAGAGAGACCACGGCGAGACTACGGTGTAGGCTCATCCACCGGTCACACGAACTCCAATTATTCCACAACTGCCGCTGACGGATGGTCAGACAGTCAGTCAGTCATTCAGTTATTCAGTCATTCTGTTCATACCGCATACCACATTCAAGCGGCTTTCGGACATAGAGGCAACAATAACAACAACAAAATAATACCAGCCTGCATGGCCATCAACAAAAACAATGAATGATTAGCGAAAGAAATAACGAAGCAAAACAAACGATAGACAGAGAGAGCAAAGGCAGGGGCAGGGGCTGTGGACGTGTCGTGGGCAGTAGGACGTAGGGCGGAGGGGTTCGGAGTCGGCCGGTGGGGCGTGGAGGCAATCATCGCCACCTTGGTGAGATCGGCGGTCGGCGTCGCCATGTACCTTCAGCAGAAACATCGAAGTCATCGTACAAGAATTCAAAACGATCGAAAGAATAAAACAGGCAGACTATGACAACAATAACAACAACAATAGCCACATCAAAAATATTGGACAACAGCGACAACAAAAGACACCGACAGTGGCAGCACCAGAAACTAAAGCAAACAGCGATAAATGGAGAAACCAACAACAACACGAGAGCGACGCAACACGAAGAAAGGAAATCTAAGCCCGCGATGTGAACACACCAAAAAAAAGGAAGGAGACCAACGAGAGCATGATGAGAGGAACAGAACGCAATCGCGCCGATGTAATTCGGAAAGTGGCTCAGGCCTGAAGGTGACCGCGCAAGGACGAAGGGTCCATGAAGAAACCCACGGTGAAGAACGCCGGAGGTGGGAGGGTCTCTGCTGGGTCTGAGTCGGCAGGTGGTGCCAAGGGACGCCGGCGGACATAACGCGAGTGAGAGCAAGGGACGGCGGGCTTCGACCCTCGGCCGCGGAGCAGTTGGTCATTGCGGAGCGGGCGCGGAGACACGCATGTCGGCCCACGCACCGCGGGAAGCAATGGGAAGTGCATTCGCGGAGCCAAGTCGGCCGCCGCCGGCTGGAACAAGAAACACCACCACACACCACCCCACCCTCCTGCCCGGCGGACCGAGCGTTCGACGAAACCTGTCTCGGCGCGGAGTAGTGCGAAGACCCGCCGCTGCCGATGTGTGTGTGTGTCAGCCCAAAGCACGCGGCTGGCGGACGGAGGAGGGCGTCTGCTCGGCATCGATGCCGAGATTTATCATTTTTATGCGAGTTTCTGCGGGTTTTTGCGGCTCTGCTGTTCGGTGGTCATGTTGCTCAGTTGTTGTTGGTGCTCTTGCTGTACATGCTAGCTATATTGTTGCTGTCGTCGTCGTCGGGCTTGTTGTGGCTGCTCTATCGAATGGAAGCGGGCTGAATTGAACTGAAATAAACACAGCCGGGAATGAGTAATGCTCCGCAGACGGCGCGGAGCACGCGAAACGACGTCGATGTCGGCGGCAGCGCCGCCGAAGAAATGAAGAAATAATATGGAATGTACAGTTTGCCTCTATACGACAACAACAACAACAACGACAACAACAGCAACAACGACGACGACGACGACCACGAGAATAACGAGAAGAACGACAACACCAGAATCAACCGAGCACACACACCAGTCGACAGTCATCAACCAATCGACCGACCCGGCGACCGACGCTTACTTCGACGTCGGCGTCGTCGTCGTCCGTCCGCCGGGCAGGGAGCGAGATCGACTGGGCCGCGACTCGCAATTAGCGCAGTTTAAAGAAAGCCCACGAGGCAGTCCGGCGAGTGCGAACTCCCGGGCTCGGTTGCGATTCGAATCAAGTGGTGCAGGAGACACGAATCACCGAACGAGCGTCAGCGACGGTTCGCTGAGCCCAGAAGCGCCCCGCGACCCTCAGCACCCAAGGGGCCCCAAAGGCCACGACCGAACGGCGAGGTGTCGTTCGGAAAACCGAGCAAACGGTTCGGTAGAAGAACCTGGGTCACAGAGCCAAGGCACATGGTCGATGATACTTCGAAGGGGAAGGCGGCGTGAATGCATTTGTAATCCGAAGCCGCGACCTGTGCGAAGGGCCACGGACCGCGGGTACACCAGACGATGTCCCATGTCGGTAGTCGCGACTCGGCAACGTCCGGGCTCGGACTCGTCGGCCACGTCCGCGGCACCGCGAGTTTGGCGAGGAAAATTACCTGTTCCTAGCCGTCACTGCGATTAATCCATTGGAGACTTCGATATCGAATCCACTTGAGGCACGATTCGCATCCACGAGAGACAGCACTGGGTTTTTTCCACACTGGACACTGATTTTTGGCTCGATGTCTCGCGCTTCGAACCGAGTCCAATTGAAGGCGAGAGCGATGGGTTTTGCATGCGCTCCGATTTATTGATTTGGCCAAAAATATACACAGCTGCCGTCGAGCGACCGACGGAGCGAGCAGCGATCTAGCGGCTGCAGCAAATACACAAATGTATCCGAAAGATACACATAAAAAGCACCGTCGTCAACCGTTACGACACCCCGAACCTCGAGCCGACCGTTCGTGCCTGCTTCGTTCCTTCAGCACTCGTCGCAACTGTCGCCAATGCTGCTGCCGTTGTGACAAACGGACGAAGCAACACTCGCCGACGTCTCGACGAGGATGTCGTGCTCTGTCGTTGTAGTGGTAGTTGCAGTTGTGTAGTTAGCTGTGTAGTTGTTACTGTTGCCTCCGTCGTCGCGGTCGAACTCGCGTTAATCCTTTGTTCGTTGCGACTGACGAGCAATGCGAGAAAAATTACAGAGGCATTAACAAGAGGCCAGCCGACTGCGGCGATGGTAGGGGCAGGGCAACGACGCATGCACGCACCAACGGACGAGCCACGGCGGACGAGGGACGACGAGCGAGTGAGCGAGCGAACTCAGGGAGACAAACAATGAACCAGCAGTGGTACGCGGAGGGCCAGCGAAGCCTCCGAAGGACACGACACGACACGACGGAGGAGACGACCGACCGATCGAATGCCACAGGAGCGAGAACCTCACACACACAGCCGAACCCGCGAAAGCAGCACACAGTGAGCGCGAGAGAGTGGTAGGACGAGCGTCTATGTGTGCGCGTTGAGTGTGAGAATAATAACAATATAAAGGTTGCGAGCGCACGAACGGCGAGGACGAAATTCTAATTCCTTGCTTACAGCACGAGTCGCCGAACCAAACTGACTGAACTCCGAAGAGGAGAGCGTAGCAGAAGCCAGCCAGACTCGCAGCCAGCGCCAGCGTCACAGACAACAAAAGCAACAACAGCAACACCACCAGAGCACCGGCAGTGGCGTGAGCAGAGGCAACGGCGGAGGCAGCACCAGAGCAGAAGCCAGAGTCACAGTCGCAGAGTAGAAGCCGTGGCCGAGCCCGGGACCCGTACTGAGGCAAAGTTCGAAGGAGGGGGCGACGACGGAGGCCGCGGTCGCCGACGAGTGCGACGGTCGCCAAGGCGGGAGGGCGGCCGAGCACCAAACCAGACCAGACCGAACCAGAGGCAAAGGCAGAGCACGAGTAGCAGACGAGCGAGAGCGGGCAACGACGACGACCACGATGAGAGAAGCAGCGGCGGCAACAACAAAATGGGCCCAACCACTGGCAGATAGTTGAAGTGAAGTGAAGTGAACTGAGCGGGAGACGGGAAGGCGACAGATGATGGGGATGGAACGCTGCCTGCGTGAGTGAGGGCCAAGGGGGTGGAGTAACAATAAGCAAAACAGAGCAAAGAACCAGCAGACCCAACGAGCGACAATGTTGTTGTTGTCGTCGTTGTTGTTCTTATTTGTTATTGTTGTTCCGTCGTCAGCGACATTCAGCAACGTCAACTTTTTCGTTTTCGCTTCAGATGGAATTGCCGTGGCCACTGTTGTAGTTGTTGTTTTTATGAAACAAAAGGAGCACGGCCACAGAGACGACGAGGGCGAGGCGAGACAGAGAGAGCACGCGTTTGGGTGAAGTTGGAGCAGTCTTTGCTCGCTTCACACCGAAATTATAAGCGTCGCCGCCGTGTCAATGGTCGTCTACGGGAGCGGGTTGCGTGTGAGCGAGTGTCGGGAAGAGTTGCAGGGGCCAAAGAGTGGGAGACGGAGGGGCGCTGAGGCTGTGGGCCCTCCTCTTGGGAGATGGCAAGTATTTCGGCGGAGCGTGCGAATAAAAAACTTCGGTGCGGCAGCAGGCACCGCAGCCGCTGAACCGTCCGAATCTCGTCGTCGGCCGGAAATCCCAATGAGACACCGTCGACGAGAACGTCGCCTTCAAGTTCCAACCGCGGATCGACAGAGTGCGGTCGCGGCTTCCAAGTGCAGCTTGGGACTCGATGTGGCCACTCAAGACGGCACCGGGAGCAACAGGAGTACCCCGAATGGGACGAAGGAGGACTCGGACGCGAGGAAGAGCGAGGGCTTGGTCGGTCGGTCTCGCTTTGAACGGGTCCGAAGTGGCAGGTTGTGGAACCGGGCGAGGACAGCTTCGGTGGTCAGTCGTGGTTGTCGTCGCAGTCGCAGTCGCCGACGCCGACGACGTCGCTGTGGCTGCGGCTGTAATCACCGCTCTTGTTGCGGAAGTACTGCACATACGCGGCGTCAAAAGCGCGAGCGAGGCTGCCACCGACGCAGCCGTGGGCAGAGGTGAGGTGGAGACGGCTGACTGACTGGATGTGGCGGCGGTTTGCCCGGCAGCAGCGACCCCCATCCGCGGCCGACCGGCGTGAATGTTAAGCATTACATTTCACTCCACTTCGTTGGGAATGAGGCAGAGAGGGAGAGAGAGTGAGAGTGTGCTTTGTTTCATACGGGGGTCTGAGGCGGGACTGGGGTAAGAGGCGTCGAGTTCACTCGTGAGCAATGCTTTATGCGACTACTCTTATTGCTGAAGTTTTTAATCTGTTTGCTTCGCACTCACTAAGAAAAGGGAGCGAGCGAGTTGCGCCAATCCCCGGGTTGGCCTCTGCGAGCGTGTTGGTGTGACTGCGTGGGCGCTGGTGGCACATGAGTACAACACGCAGCCAGGCCGCAACAGGACTGCCAGGACGACCGGGCGAAGTCGCCTCAGGTGAAAAGAGCTGCTCCCGAAGTTCTCCTTTGGACAGGCGCCCTTGTCGGCTGCGACAACGACGACGACGGCGACGATGACGACGTAGAGACAGATCAACGCAATCGCTGCTCCGCCCCTGGTGCTCTTTAATTGTATTTGTTCCTTTCCCACGCGCGCGAAGAGGAATCGGACCGCACTCATTTGCCTCGCCCCTCGTTCGCGGGCCCCACCCCGCACCGGCTCGTCCTGGATGCCGCGCAGCACCATTTGCGAGAAACGTCGTCAGAAATGTGCGAAGTGCGACTCCTTGGCTTTATAGCTTCCAGCAGCGATGGCCCGAGGAAGGCGGAAAGGGACCGAAGAGCCAGACCGAGTGCTGTGGAGAGGCGAGGGGAGCGCAAAAGGCATTGGTTTAGTTTTGGTGGCCTGTCGACTGTGGTGCTCCTTGTTGTTTGAATGCTCATCGCATTGTTGTTATTGTAACAGGCGACCCCATGTCCTGCGCTCTGCCGTCGTCCCACCTCCCCCGTTCGCTCCGCCTTGCCGAAGCTGGTCTGATGCTGTATATTTGTGATTTGAGATTCTACTTTAGACATAAATCTAAAAAGTTACAACAACACGCCGGCAACAAATACACAAAACAACAACAACTACAACAAAAGTAACAGGGACCAGGGCTGTAGAGCGCCATCTGCACTTCGCAGATACACACGGAGCTGAATCTTCGAGTGCGCCTTCGGATGGGTTCCAGAGGAAGGGAGGCGGATGAAGGGAACTATGGGTGCGTGGCCAGGGTGGGGCAGGCACCATGTGCGCGGGGGTGGACGTGGCGGTTGGACGCGGTTGGGGCCAGACCAGGCCAGAGCCGGGCAGAGCGTACTTGACACAGCGTTTAGTTAAGTGAATTGCCAAAGCAGCTGAAAAGAAGGGCGAGCGGAGGGAGGACAACCCAACAGAACAACAAACAAGAAGTATCTCTGCGATAAAATATTCGACTCGGGCGAAAGACGACGCCATGCAAGCGGTGGCGGGTGGGCAGGGCGCCCACAATGGCCGAAGAGACACGATCGGAGCCAGGAAGGTTCCATAAATAAGGAGCAGGCGGCGAGCGAGGAGGACAATCGAAGACGGAGCAGTGCATGTATCTAGATACACCCGGCGAACAGAAAACTCTCTCGACGCGACGGAAGGCGAAATTAAAATCGCGGTCGCCCCCTGCCACCAACTGCGAACGAAACCGAAAAAAGACTTACAAAACCAAACGTACCTATCGGATTCGAACGAGGCTTTCCCGCAGGCGCTCGAAACTGGATGTACAAAAACACGACAACAACAGCGCCGTGAACGCCAATCGAAATTGTCTCAGCCCAATGTCAGGAGGTTCACCTGGAGTCGCCTCACTGCGGCTCTGTCGCAGTCGTCGGCACTCGACCACGTCCAACCAGCGTTGTCGCTCGCTGGAAATGTTTTCTACCAAAATTCCTTGAACAAAATTACCAAAAAGGTACCAAAACCAGGAACGAGGATCAAGTAGCACCATTTGTATAAGAATTTCTTTTAGAGTAAAATAAAAACAAAAAAGAGGTCGTCGTTTCCAAACTATTGCAACTTTCGATATGGTATTACGAATACAGAATTCATTCCATTCCAATAGCCAAATTTAAATATTGGCATATGTTTCACTGTTTTTATCCGAGAAGTCTCAACAAAAAGTTACCAAATCCAAAAACAATGTCTACCTTTCTACCAAAAAAGTGTAGAGGGGGAAAAAAATCTACCTTTTTGGTTAAAAATAACCAAAACGGCAATGCTGCGTCGTCCAACGCGCGTCAACCGTCGCCCATCCATCCGCCAGTACAGCCGTCTGACCGTCCGTCTGTCTGTCAGACGCGAAAACTGACTGGCCATAAAATTTTAATCCCATTTGAAACTGAAAAATCGACCGTTGGAGCCGCCGAACCTCGGCTGCCAACCCTCACCCGTTCCGTTCGACCTGACCGCCGACCAGAACCGAGGAGCCCCGACGTCCGCGACGACAAGCAGAGACCGCGGCTCTACCGGTGGTTTTCAAGACGAGCGTCGTTAATGTTTGTGGTTCTGACCGCAGTTGTTGTTCGGTCGCTTGCGCTGATCTTTTTCTTGTTGAAGTGGTGGTTCTTGCAGTTGTTGTGGTAGTGTAGTTGTTGTGCATAGGTTTGTTGCTCGAATTGTCACCGCAGGAAGTTCTTAGTGCGATACAAACACAGGTACTATTGACGGATACTTTCGGTTTCCCAAATACGATGGGCGACCGGAGACGTGGAAAGTGCTCGAGCTCAATAAGCCTCATCATCTTTCGCCAGAGGTCAAGAGATCATCAAGAGATAGTGGCAGGTCATCGAATGGGCCACCAGACCGAACTCTCGGATCCACTCTGCAGGCACTGCACTGCAACAGGCAACACAACAACTGCGCCTGCCGAACGAGCAACCGCGAATGCTCAAAGCGTCGCCCATTTGGAGGATGCGACGACTGCCTCGGAGGATGTGGCGTCCAGGCTGACCCGGTGGCTGCGAACGGGCGGCCGGTCGAGTGTGCTCCAGTCACTGTCACTGGTGTATATGTTTCGGTGAGTTCGGTGACGGCTTGGTTGAACCTCCAGGGGTGGTGCGTCGCTGCTGCTGGCACACGAGCAGTGAAGCACCAACACGCGCGTCTACGTAAATTCAATTATTATCGATAAACCGAACGTGGTAGGACGGGGCTGAGGGAGCGAAACCCGGAGTGTTGGAGATGGCGGGCCTACTGGTTGCCTGGTGTGCGCAGTAGCTGTGTGTGTGTGCGAGCTGTCACCGCAGGAGCTGCTCTCGCGCTTCGGTTCATCTCGCCTCGTCTCAACAGAGCTCAGCTGAACTCAACTCAACTGAACTCAACTCATTTCGCATTGCCTCGTTCGTTTTGTTTGTTCGCCGTCCGAACCCTCGAGCCCTCCCCTCTTCCTCCAACGACCGCGAACGACAGACCGAGCTACAGCCATCAACACAGCCCTCAGTCCGTGATTTGGTTCCCTCGGCAGCCTCCTCCGCCGAGGCAGCGATGATGAGGCAGCGAAAATTATTTTTATGTTTGATTTAATGGCGGGCGTCAACGACGGGCTGGGAACACGGGCGACGCTGACGATGGTGTTGTTTGTGCATGTTGCTTCACTCTTTCGCGTTCGAGTTCGAGATCCGTGTTCGAATCGAAGCAGGCGGCTCTGCCCGACCTTCTCCTCCACGGACTGCCGTCCTTACGAACATCCATCCATCTGTCACTCCATCAATCCATCGAGTGCTCGCCCTTACTTCGGTCATCCGAATCCTGGCTTATGTGTATCTGGTGTAGGGCTCGGACCATACACCAAGCGGAGAGAGACTAGATCTGCTTAAGGTAACTTGCGGAAAAATTTTTTCTATATTAATCTACTATCAGAGCAATAAGTTGTATCGTTGGTTTCCAAAAAGATAAGTTTAACGTCACATTGTGATTTGACTGTTATTATAATTGGATAGTGCAGAGACAACAAAGAACTCTAGCACCACCAACAAGAACCACAACAACAAGAGAAGCAACATGCGAACAAAACAACAATTGGGAAAGCACCAACAAACCCAATGGGAAGCGAATCCAGTCGAGTCGAGGGTCGAATGGCAGCGCTTCCAGTGGATACCTCTTCCCTCTACCTCTGACGCTTCCCCGGTGCTTCGCCAGCGCCGTCATCGTCGGCATCGCATTAAATCGAATACAATTCGAACCCAAACGAACTCGGAACGGGTCAGAGGCCACCAACAGGCCACCGAACCGATGACAAAGAGACCTCCATTGGTGGACGAGGGGGATGTATTAGGAAGGAGCCCAAACGCATCAAAACGCCCTGCGACTGTGATGTTGAATGCATCGCACTGCAGATTTGGTATTAAACCGACAGCCAAGCGCCACATCGCCCGAACGCCGTTCGGGGTTCGAATCGGTTTGGACTAGTCCACCACGGACCCAGCTGCGACGGAGGTGAGGCGAGGTGTGCGACCGGGGTGCCGGTGGAAGTGGGGTGCGACGACCGCCGAGGCGAGAGGCTCCGGCTGATGTTGACTGATGGCATGCAATTCCATATCTAATAGATACATGCACGTACCCCACGGACCCCTTCAATAGGCACACGGGAGCGGTCGAGGGAACGATGACTGCCCACGCCTGTAGTGGACAGACAGTCATCGGACAGAAGACCGATGGACAGACAGATCGATGGACGAAGAGATTCACTACAAGAGGCGACGGGCATCGCGGCGTGAGCAATAAATTTGGTTGGAATGCGACGCCGCTGCCGAACCCGAAGCTGACGCCGACGTCGGTTGTTACAGCATTGTTCGGACTATTTCGTTGTCGTTGTAGTTTCGTCGTTGTGTGAACCTTTAAATGCAGTTTGAGTGTCGGATAGAATCGGCTCGATTTACGTCCAAAAGGAACATGCGCCTGCTGCACTGGATCGAGCCGAATCAGACCCGGTGGGCATCAAAGGACAGGGTGGAGCCAACTGGAATGAGAGCGCAATCGAGGGAGCTGTTCTGTGCACTACAACGAATAAGGGCGATCGAATCGCGGCTCGGTTTTTAATTAATCGTCGAACGCCACTCGGTCACGGCAAGTATTTCCATGGCCCGTTCTATCCTCCGTTCGCATTGCTTTCTTCACTCCTCGGCCTTCCTTCCTTCCTGCCGTCCGCCAGTCGTTCAGTCGCGATTCGCCTTCAGCGACTTCGTTAAATTTTGAATTCCGGTCTCGCGTTTTGCTCTCTGCCACTCACTCTAGGTTTGTCTCCTTCACTCCCTCTCCAACGGTCTCCAACGGGTAGAAAGTATGAGACCTGAATGCGAATGAGAACCAGAGCGGGAATCGGAATCAGAACCCGAGTCCAGTGCGAGGTGAACTTTAACGATTCGTACCAGGAGCGCGTTGAGGCGAGAGACTCAAAGAAGAATCTCCAAAAATAACAGCAATCACTACAACAACAATGCAAAAACCATCAATAATAATAACAAGAGAATGAAGCAGTAGAAGAATAAAACGACAGCGACAACTTTGGAACGCGAAGGGAACGAGAACGGATGATGCCAAATGAACGGAGGAAGACAGAGACAGCGGCTGATATGGAGGCAACTCCTCCCTGAGCTAGCAATCGACCGTCGTCAACAAGAAAACAACAACCATGCGAATAGCACGGCAGAACGAGCAACAAAAACAAATAACAAAGAAACAAACCTCCGAGGCCAACTCGTTGCAAGCGCATAAAATAATGTAAGCGGACGATGTTCATGATGAAATGAATTCACCAAAGCAACAACCCAAAACACCAAGAGAAGAAACAATAATAAGTAAATACAACAACAAGAAGAGCCAGAAGAAAAGTGAATAAAAACCATAAAACTGAAACTCACCTCAACTCGCACTTCCACCCGAAACTCACTCACAGGCCCTTCACAAGCTGCCCCACGGTTGAGGCAAACGATCAACCGCACGACTACGACGACGAAGATTGGGACAGCGATGGTGATGGTGACGCAGACCACGAGCACTACGCCGCAGAAGGAGCGGTTACAGGGGTGCAAAGGACAACGAAACGAGGTGAACGCGGAGGACGACATGTCTGTCTCCCCCCCTCGCTTGTGCGATGGTAGTGAGAATCGCTCATTCGCGCTCTCGTTGAAGGAACAAACTGAGGTCGCCCCGTAGCCAACACGACAAGGGGTAATTGCGAAAAAACGTGGAGGGGGAAACCGAAATGAGTTGAGTTGAGTTTCGGACTCGAATATTTGTAGTTTTTCGTATTATTTTGTGCCTTTCCTTTATCTCCCAACTCACCGTCGTTGATGGTTGTTGCGCCGCACCGGAGACCAATGAGCTTACTCCTTGCCCCGTCACCCCTGCGATGCAACAACTTCTGGACGTCAACTCGTCCTCTCCGCGAAGATCTTCACCTTCGGGCGCTGCGCTGCACGACGTATTGCACCACAATTCACGGTAAAATTTCGCGAACAGCACAGCGGTGCAAATGGTTTTGCCGTCTCTGGTAATCCTCAACATCGGACCCCGAAGCGAGACAGGGCGACAAACTAACAGGGCTTCGGGTGACAGAGAGAAGGAACTTTGATTGAATCGAAGAGCCTTTCTCCCCAAAAGCGTACTAAATTACATGTCAAAGGGTTCAATGGACTCTGGGAACCTCATAAATGGAGACAGACTAGTGGAGACAGTGAGGATTGAGACGAAATGAGGAATCAAGACAACCCTCCCGCCGCAGGTTACCTACTTCAATTTAATAAGGACTTCAGCTTCGAGTTCGCTACTCACCGATTGCTAGGCACGGCGGGCAAATGCAGTCAGAGGGTTTGATGCAACCGCACTCCTTCGATGCCTATTCTTCGACTCACAGTCACGGGTTTCCACTCACTCCACTTGCACTTACTATGAACACATGTTGTTGTTTATCGGTTTTGTCCTCACACAAATATTGTTATTAATTTATTTATTTATTAATTTATTTCCTTTTTTTTTTTCTATTTTTTTTTTTTTTTTTTTGTTTTTGTAAAAACGTCGTTGCAGTCGTGCTTATATATTTATTGTTTGATTTTATGTGTCTTTTCTGCAATTAATAAATCCAGTGGGCGCAACGACAACGTTTGATAGTTTCATTCCAAATTCCGTCGACCATTTGCCGCCGCGAAAACTAAACAAGTGAAAAATTGTTCGTCTTTCGCTCTTTTCGCTCGCTTCTCTGGATACACACGAAAATTTTTCACCATTTCGTTGTCACAGTCGTTTTCACAGCCGCCATAGCCACCGTCGTTGTCGTTGACGTCGCTGCCGCCGACAAAGCAATCATTTTTATTGTTGCTGGTCCTGTTGTTGTTTCAGTTATTGTTGTCTTGTTTTCCTCATTGTGTACTTCACTTCGATTTGGCGTTTTTCATTTTTAGTTTTCATTGCATTCGTTTCAAACCCACCTCAAACACAACTGAATCGCCAGCTTACTCACTCACCGGCCAGCACACTCACTCACTTCCATAACACTACCTCTCCGAGGAGGACGACGGGAGGCACTCTTTGGCTCACACAACTCACCTCTCATTCTCTCTCCACCACCAATGCTCACTAAACGACTATCCTGGTTGGTCTCTTTCCCTATTACCCGTCGCATTTCGCACAATCCGATCAAATTAAAATGAATATGATTTTATTTAATTTCTTTCAATTTCTGGTTACTATTACTTTCCACACTTGGCTTCTTGCTTGCTAACACAGCGGCTGCGACACCAAATACCGACGAGGAATTCCGAAATTCGAAGCAAGTTTTGTGAGTGCAGCAAACGCCGAACTGTATTCTATGCTCGAAAAACAATTTATTACAGCAACAATACCAACTATCCTGAAAAAACAACAGCAATAACAACAATATATCAGCGGCAACAACGCGACGTAGGATTTCTACTGTTTTTTTCTTGCTTCGTTGGTCGGTCTTCGCAGGCTCGTTTTTCTGCCATCAAGCGCTTCTTTCTGCACACTCATACTCATTTACCAATGTCGGCAACGACAACCAACTTCGTTCTTGCAACAGTAACTACAGCACAGTGACGACAATTTTACTCTTCACCACAAACACCACGCAACGGAGGCAATTGCTAATATCTTTGTTTTGATGCGGTAAAGAACCGTACTGGTGCCTCTGCTATTGTCACCAGATTTGTAAACGCAATTCATAATACTCAAAAATCTGGCATAGGATCTAATATCCCAAATCCTCGCAAGAGTGGGCATAATGCACCACTCACCATATAAAGGACTTGGTTTATTTGGTTCATTAAGATTTATATATTTTTTCTATCACTTGTTAATTATTAAACTATACCGATAATTGTTTGTTTTCCTTTGTAAAGAATTAATTTTACATTTTATTTCCCACTCTGCACGACTTTCCAACACACCTACGATTGAGTGAGAGAATCAACTGCGACTGCGGCAGCATCATTCGGTAATAGCACTCGGCGCTTACTGCTGTCGGATAGCATCAGAACTACACCATACAGACAGTTGTCGAACATGTTTGAAGTTGCATGACGCGGGCTGTGTGGATGGAAATTCGTTCGTATGAGAGAGCAGAGTTAGAGAGAAGGCAGGCAGGAAGCCGGAATGAGTGAAGGTTGAAGTGAGGTTTTGTTTTTTGTTTGTTGTACGCAATCATTTGGCAGAATCGTTCTGTTGGTAGAGCATTGAAACTGGATACCATAAATGCATTCATATTTCATTTGTAAGGTGCTAAACAGAAATAAATACAGATGCATAGATGTCAGAAGGCTCGAAATTGATTAAATTGAGAATTTCCACTTTTGCTACAGATAAAGCTACATCTCTTCAAAAGGCGGTGTTTTAGTTGAGGAGTCAACATACTCACACTTCTTTCTCTCTCTCTCTCTCTCTCTCCCTCTCTATCTCTCGCTCTCTCTAGAAATCCGCTCACACGACCTCTCTTCGGAGACAAATGACTCCGATGTAAAATACACAATTTTCGATTCGCTGTTGTGGGTGAGAGGGTGAAGGAGACATAGATTGGGAAGCTACGGTACCTCATGACCGCCGGCCAACCCAACCCCACTCTTTGACTGACCCTTCGATTCTTCAAACCCGGTTTTACACCACAACTTTACCACATCCCTCTGTCCATTGCGAATTCATCATTTTATTTTCCAAACGCAGACTTGTACCCATAGGCCACATGCCCACTGCAATGATTTCGTCAGTCTGATGGTCGCTGTCTTTCGTTTCAACTGTTTGACTAGTTTCTTCACTGTACGCTTTCGTGTTCCTCTGGACGCTTGACGATGTTTGTCATCGCGAGAGCCGTGTGACTTGCCACATATGCGCACTCTCCAACGGTCGTCACCAACCAAAACAACGAAAGTGACAACAGAAACATTACGAAAGAGGAAGATTGGGAGGAGCTGTAGCAGGGACTATAGTGTGTGAATTAAGCATTAAGCATTCTTATATTTGCGGTATTAAACATTAAACAACCACAAAACGGTCTAAAACTATATAGCCAATAATAAAGTCTGCAGAATCACGAGCAATCATCAAAGCAAAAAGAGCGACGTAGTTGTTGAAGCTAGAAAGAGAAGTTTGAAGTGAGCAACCGGAGGGGGCGGCGATGACATTACGCATAACAGTAGCAACAACTGCAATTGCTACTCCGGCATTCACCGGAGTCTATCAAGAGTTGAGGTCGTAGTTGGAATCGGGTCTGTCGAAGCGACGCTAAACTGGACAATCGATTATCTTTAATTTCGGGTCGATTACGACGTCCTGGCCTCTTCAAAGGGTCGAGTGAGCCGTGTATCACCTTTTGCTTTAGAGGTGCCGGTCAAGCACATTAAGAGGGAGGACCAGGACCTTATGTAAATAAAATTCGCAATCGATAAACGCTTGAAACGTTGAATTCCTCCTACTTCAAGAGGAGAGGGCTCCACGGACGAAGAGGCCAGTGGTTCCGCTACCGGGGGCCGATGGCGAAGGTCGGCAAAGACGGGCAAAGTAACAAGTCGCCTCGAGCGAGAAATCCAACGCCGTTTTATCGATTTTTCCTGGCAGCACTGTCGCTGCGAAAAAGGCGTCGGTACAGGGCCTGTCGCAGGTGCGTAGAGAAACTCTCCCTCCGCACCCCCGTGGTGATGAGACAAATTAAAGTACTCGCAAACGGCGAACACGAAAACTGCGAGGGGGAATTCCCGTTCGCTAGGCGGAGAGCAGAGGTGCCTAGTGTTGGCTACCATATTCTTCTTGTCCCTCGTCTGCTCTTGATATTGGTGTTCACTGCGTTGTATGTAATTATAGTAGTGGTAAGTTGCTTTATCAAATTGTTGCCTCCAAATATCATTCCAAGTTATCGGGAGGGTGCATACAAGGCAAAAATTTAGAAAATACCCGCGGTCGACGACAACGAACGACGCTTTCGGTGGCAACGGTGGGCTCCACTGTCAAACACACACACATACACACAAAAATCCACCTCGAACGCACACTTCAACCGAGAGAGCGAATTAAAAATGCTCCACTACCACTGGGTACAGTCACAATTGCAGCAAAACGCGACGAAGACGATGCGATGGGGAACCGCCAACGATAATAACAACAACGATACCGACGACGTGTTCGACGTGTGGAGAGCCGTCGGTGACGCGACTCGTTGTTCATCCTAGAGGTTGCACCAAATTCGAGGGAATTTAGGCTTTCACAAAGTTCGACCACTCAAACGACAGGAAATTTCAGCCGCAATGCAGCGCTCGACACGGCGGTCGCCCTTGCCCACACTCATGTCAGATGCACCCTCTAATAATAATTGCGATTAGTTGCGTTTCTTCTTTTCTTGGGAACTCATTGGAAACTATTGCTTCGACTGCTATCCTCTGCACAGGCAGGGCTCACAACTCGCAATGAGTCTTTGCAATTTATGCTCTCGGCGAACCTCGTGCTCTTCTTACACCTTGCCCCTCTCTACCACCACCTCTTCTTGTTTGTGCCATTATGGTTTGGTTTCTTCCTCATTCCACCCGTGTCGCCACCACAAACCAATGCCATGCCTTCGTTATATATTCTCGCTCTTGCTTGTTTGTTTACCGTTTTCTTCTGCCCCTTAACCCCAAACCACAAGTGAAAAAACACAAATTGGTGTAAAATGCGATGAGCACCGCCCCTATCGGTGGGCTTAGTCTCCCAGGACAGTCTATTTTTGAATCTAAACTTTCTCGCATTTCTTATAAGCATAAACGCAGACAAGTGGAAAGAGAACATATATAAAGAAATAAACTCTTATCGAATGACAGCATAAGACACTGTTCAAGGAGTCCTTGATACCAACTAAATGGTGCTTGAGATCAATCGAATAGAGACGACTGTCACAAAAAACATGTTAATGTTTCTTCTTAAATGTAACGATCTCATATATTTTTACATAATGTATTAACAAAACTCTACTTTTAAATAGGATGAAGTATCTCTAGAAATTGTAGGTGAGCGGATGCACCGCAAAGCAACCTTTGCTCTTCACTATCTGTTTCCCTAAGCGCAGCCAGTTGTTGTCGTTGTTTACATATTGTCCATTAAAAATCTCAGTCGCCAATGTCTTCACCAGATCGCGTCCGTGCGAACTGATTGCCGTCGCCGTCAGCAACTCGTGGTCGGCCAGCTGCAATCCGATGCAGTAAGAGCGCGAAGCCCTCGATACGCTGGCAAACATCGCATAGATAGTGGAAATCATTTCCGTTAAACGCAGCATCTCGTTGTGGCGTTCCACCACTGCGTTGCCATAGCACGTGAGCAACAACTCAACGCACATTTGTAGGCGGGCTACCGAGTGCTCGATGCACTGGGCCGCCGGCGCCAGTGACGGATGTAACCTTTCATTCAGGTGCATCTTCGTTCGAGGATGCTCGATGTTGGAAGCCTGCAGGAACTTACTCAGGATGTGCCCAGGGTGAAACAGAGGGTTGCGACTCTTACGGACCGTGTCATTCATGCTCACCTTGGGTAAAATGGAAAAGTTATAAATATTTATAAACATTGGTTTCTATATAGCCTACTCCTGCATGCTGCAAACCGGTGAGGACTATGAAGAGGCGAAGGGTGTCCATGGACTCGCCGGTGCAGATCATCTGTGAGGCGTTGCGAAAGAATATATCTGTTTTCATCCCGGCAAGCAGTGACTTCGGACCAAGGAAGTCCATGTATTTGGATGAGATTTTGAACAATTGGGTTAACGTGAAGTACTTTCGGAGAAAACAGAATTCTATGAAATTAAATGAACAGGAAATTGAAAAAAATTAACACTTACCTTTGTGATTGCGGCTTCCAGCGCCACGTCCTGCTCACTGAACTCATCTATCAGACCAGATGTCATAAATATCATGCTTTCCATAGCATACGTAGCGCACATGGCCTTCGACATATGCACCTGATTTATCTCCATGTCACTGGGAACATAATCTTTTAATGTAAAATTTGTGAAAATACGATGAATACACTCACACCAAAGATTGCCCACATTGTTTCATGTCCAGGAAATGATAAGCCATTTCGCGAACTGCATCCTTGGCCTGAGCCAATCCAACGACTGACTGGCGAAGACGACTTGAGCGTAGTAGGTGTTCCGCCAACTGGTTGCCTTGGTGCGCGCTACCCAGGACACAACTCTCCGGCACACGCACCCCTTTAAAGCTTACATGGGACAATCGCATGCCCCGTAGACCCAGAGACAGGTGCTGATCGCCGACTTTTACACCTTCGCAAGATGAATCAACCAAGAAAACGGTAGTTCCGCGACTGGCATCACCTCGGAGATTCGGACGCTGTGTCTGCGCAACGACTAGAAAGAGGGTTGAGCTGCCCGTAGGTAACGGTCCAGTAACCACGAACGACTTTTCACCATTCAATTCCCAAACCCGAGATACTGAATCGAAATCAGCTTTCGTATTGAAGAAATCATACTCTGGCGATTTATATTCGTATATGGCTTCTGAGCCCACTAATGCACCTACACGTAGACATAAAAATCAAAAAATGTTCTTGGTATTCTCATATTTATTCCACCTTTGGCCAGTTTCCCAAGAAATCGCTGTTTCTGGTCGTTCGATCCCAGCTCGTTGATAACATCGATGACAACTCGGTGAGAGAGCAATGCGAGAGCGACATCGGGGCACTTCGCCTCCTCCGAAGTGGCGATGAGCGACTGACTCCATTGCCAGCCTTTGCCGTCAAATTCTTGCGGCACGTTGATTCCATACAAACCCAACTCGCGAATTCCATCGACCACTTCCTGTGGAATGGTGCGAGTAGAATCGATCGCAAGAGTGTCCACCGACTCCTCGAAAAAGTTCCTTAACGGCAGCACTTCGTTTTGCAGGACATTCATGTCGTCGCGAGCGATGACTTCCGGAAAGGCAAGTAACTCTTTGTCCACAACACCAATGAAGAAGTTCTTGGCTAGCGGCATGCGAGCGGGATGCTTTTCGGTTACCTTTGTGGCCTGCACTCCGGCTCCAGCACCCGATGTGCCGTAGTCCACCGGCGTTGAATGGCTGGAGTAGTCGACATTAGTTGCTTTGATACTATGTCTTCTCGGCACATTATTTCTTAAATTATTTTTTATAGTTTGCAATAGGGCCGAACGAATCCGAAACATTTTCACAAATTTCCAAACATGCACTTGGTCAAACTCTGTTCTCAACACTCATTCGCTACAAACACGTAACAGCTAGAGATGTGGAAATAGATTGTGATGCAGTATCAAATCTCTACTCGTGTAACCCTCGTGCCGAGTAATAATCAAGTGAATGTGATTGATTTGATTTGATTGAATGGTTAAGTATTAAAGACTTCTACATCATATATCATGTTTTAACGTTTCTTAATTCTTTTATTTATTTATTTAAAAAAAAAAAAAGTAACCAGATATATCCACTCGTTGCTCAAAGAACTCGTCCCTAGTTCAGAACTGTTCCCAGCTAATTGCGAACACTGCAATCAGCTGTTTATCAACATAACCTCACGTGTACCTGAAAGAGAAAGCAGCAAAGTGAGTTATAGTAAATAAATAACAATAATCTTTGATTTAGATATTTTTTTTTTGTATTTCCAAACAATTACATTATTTTAACATCATCATCTATTATTTCTAAACATGAGTTCATTCACTTATTGATTCGTTTAAACTTTGTTTTCATTATGAAGATGTTGTGTTGTCAAAACCTCCTGATATCCCGGCTAAGTATTTACAATATACGTCGAGCTTTTACGCAACGTAATATATTGGAGCTCTCAAAGCGCGGGTTCTTCCAAGACTATTTTCCCGACATCGCAGGGTAAGGTATTGATTTATTCTCATATAAATTTAATATGCATTTTCTATTTGTAGTCCAAAAATGACAAAACTGTTCAACAAGAGTCCTCAGACCATCTACGCAGGCTTCGATCCCACAGCAGACAGTCTACACGTCGGCAACCTCCTGGTTATCATGGGGCTCTTACATTGCCAGCGTGCCGGGCACAACCCCATTGCGTTGGTAAGTTTTTACTAATTTCGTAAGCACTCAAATCTTTATTTATGATCAAAGGTAGGAGGTGCCACCGGTCTGATTGGTGATCCCAGCGGACGTAAAATTGAGCGCAATCAAATAGGCGAGTTAATTATACAGCAGAATTTGATTGCAATTGAGAAACAATTAAGGCGAATTTTCAATAACCACCAAGACTGTCTCTGGGATAACAAAAAGCACAAGTCGAAGCTACCCGACTTGAGGTTAATTTGACAATCATTTAAAGTTTACTTATAATGTTTTAAAATCCATCACAGAGTGGTCAACAACGCCGATTGGTATGCAAATCTGAATGTAATCGATTTCGTTTCTACCATGGGTCGGCACTTCCGCATGGGCACAATGTTATCACGTTCCTCGGTACAATCAAGGCTAGAGTCTGAGAGCGGTATGAGTTTCACCGAGTTCACGTACCAAATATTCCAGGCCTATGATTGGCTGCACCTGCTTCAGAAATATGATTGTCGTTTTCAAATGGGCGGCTCCGATCAGATGGGAAATCTAATGTCTGGCCACGATTTAATTAGTCGTGTGGAGAGCAAAGAAGTGTTTGGATTAACCTTGCCGATTGTAACTAATGAGGAGGGCGATAAATTTGGCAAATCGGCAGGAAATGCTGTGTGGCTTGATGCAAACAAGACGTCGGAATTCGCCTTATATCAGTTCTTCGTCCGCATGGCCGATTCTGAGGTGGAGAAACTATTAAAGCTGTTTACTTTTATTCCACTTGCCGAGATTGAGCAACTTATGGTGGAGCATCGTAAGGAGCCAGAGAAGCGGAAGGCGCAGACTATACTCGCCGAGGACGTGACTTTATTAGTGCATGGAGGTTGGTTATACAGTTATATTTCTTTGAATTAGTCACAATATTTGTTGAAGAAAATGGACTTAAACATGCGGAACGCGTGACAGACGCTCTATACAAGGGAAACGTCGAGGGGCTCGGGGAACTGAAATATGCTGATGTCAAAAAGACCTTTTCTGGCGCCACAGTCGTAGAAATTCTACCAGAACCAGGCATGTCTATTCTGCAACTTGCGATGAAGGCCAATTGTTTCCCTACAGAGAGTAAATTTTAATTCAAAAACAAATTCAGTTCAAATATATTCATTCTATTATTCTCTGCAGAGGACGCCATTCGAATCATCACTGCCGGCGGATTTTATGTGAATCAGAAACGTGTACAGAATATTGCAGAGGTTATATCGGACGGAATCCATGTTCTGAAGAATGGTTTGTCGCTACTACGAGTGGGGAAGAAAAATTTCTACATCATACGATGGTTAAAGTAGTACCCAAGAAAATAAAATCACTATTACATATGTCCTCTCTTTTATTTAATTTACCGCACCAGTGACCAGCCACACAATTATGAAGTCATTCATTCTACAAGCAGTGCCACCACAGTATTTTTGATTAATTATAAAATATTTACTATACATCCATTAGTTATTTATCTGTCGCAGCTGAAATTTTTTGTAAATGTCACGGATGGTACTTTTGAAAACAAATGGTATTCTAAATATTCTAATTGAGAATGATTCCAGCATTGATAGAGCGAACTTTTTCCATGAAGTTGAAAGGCACTATTTTAATACGAAATATGTGTAATTGCAAAAATTTTTTTAATTCAGAAACAATTTGATGATTAGGGAAAATTAAATATTTTCTGCAAATTCATATACAACTATCGATAGATATAAACTATTGAAAAAAAAAGCATGTGGCATCAATGTAAAAATATAAAAAATTTAAAACTTGTAGATAAATTTACTAATAATACAGTTCACATTTTAAAGGACGACTATTGTAATACAAATACTTTCAGTTTAAGAAATACTTTAACTATTGATAGTGTCTGAACATATGTTAATTTAATACAGAAAATTTAATTTTGGTATCAAACAGTATCTATATATATAGATATAATAGTTAACCATTCATCACCATTCGAACGAATTCCTCATAATTAACATTTCCTTGTGAGTCCTCCTGATTGGCCAACAATTGTTCCACCTCCTCATCGGTCAATTTTTCACCCAAAGTGGTTAGCAAATGTCTCAACTCAGCGGTGGAGATAAAACCACTCGCATCCTTGTCGAAATGGCGCAAGCCCTCGATGAAATCGTCAGCCGTATCGCCTGAACGGGCCTTCGAAATCGCCTGATAAATAGGTAAGAAGACCTCAAAGGAGATGCGTTCATCGGGTTTCAGTTGATGCGTACACTTCTTCACGTCCGACTCGGTGGGATTCTGTCCCAATGCGCGCAAACATTCGCCAACTTGACTGAGTTGAATTTTGCCATCACCTCGATTGTCGAAAAGATTGAAAGCTTCTTGGAATTCTGAAAATAAACGCGAAAATAGTAATAATATAATAAAATAGCCAAGGCCTAATGTACTAAATTTTTTCATGAATTCTACAACCTTCGACTGTTGTAAATTCGGTTCTAGTCGCAATCTCTTGATACAAATACATAGTCGTCGTGTCTTTAAAACACAATATCAGCTTTTAATTATATATATATCTAATAAACAATATTCACAAAAAACTAATATAGTAAATAAAGCGATACGTTAACCAAACATCCGACCGATCGGTATTATTCTAAGCAACTGAATTGTGGTGAGACATAAAACGCAGCTAGAAACCTGAAAAGCACACTCAGATGCATTTTCAATTAATTCGTCTGGTGTTGTAGTTTCAATGGCAACTAAAGCAAACAAGAAAAACACAGCTTGCGGTTTGAAATGATGTAATATGGCATCCGAATGAACAGTAAAAAAGCAAAACCAAGGGATATAAAATACAGAGGAATACTTAAAATAAAAATAAATTTATACCTTTCTATCAACCATCCGAATTGGGATATCTATTTCTTCCATTCTAGCTCTGACAGATCGATATAAGCTAATTTTCCAATTCGTTTTCCAATTCTTTATAGTTCAAGGAACCATATGTTTATTTTATTTTTTCGCAATAATGGTGATAATCCCATTATGCAATGGCGAAAATTTGTCAATGCTTTTACGCGTGAAACCATGCCTTCATATAGGTATAGTTGATTTACTGATTTTACGCGTGAAACCATGCCTTCATATAGGTATAGTTGATTTACTGATAAATTTAGAAGTGGCAACCGTATCCAGATAAAAAAAAAAGTAAGAACTTTTCAAATCAGTTCATTGCTGAATTAAAATAATGTTTTATTTTCAGAATATTTGCGCAGTTTAATATATCAGCAGTTTGTATATCGAAATTCATATTTTTAAAAGTATTGATTCATCAGAAAACGTTCAAAGATTGCAAAGAATTTATGTGTAACTGGTAGTGTATTCCAATCAATAAAAACATTTTAATACCAAATATGGTTGTAAAAAAATGTTTGGTGCTCAAACGAATATCAAATATCACCGCACCACAGTTTTTGTATAGAACAAAGTTTAGATAGAGTAACGAGAGAGCAGCCGTGTTATTGAACGCCACTGGTGAACAAGTTTTTACCATTTAAGGATTAAACGTTTTACTATAAAAAGTTCGGGGAGGTAGTCAATGAATATTGCTTAAACTCCATACATTTGAGATACCAGATGATAAAAGATTATAAATTTTTTGTGAAATCTATTAAAAAAAAAAAAAATTTTTGTTTTATCTGGTATTGATCAATAAAACCCTGAATATTAAAAGGTGACATTGGCATTTGTTATAAAAACTAAACATCCAAATTATTCATAGGTACAGTATGCAATGATTGTAGACTACAGGCCATTGTGTGACATTTTGATAATTCAGCAGTGACGCGACGTTTTTACTGAATTAAAATTAACAACAGCGCTACATATATAAATACTCCAAACGAATTTCAACGTGTATTACTAGCACAGCGGAGATCGTTCACTGCTGTCACCAACGGCGACGGTAAGAAAACAACTTCAAATGAAACTGATAAAAATATTCGTGTTCCTAATAAGATATTTTTAATCAGCGCTTTGAAAAAATACATGACCGGAGATTAATTTATGTAGAAGTACAATTGAAACTAAATTAAGATTTAGTCGTTATCGACGCGTTTGGGGTCGGCGAAAAGAGCATTGGTTAGTTTAAATAACGAGCTGGACTGTTTACGATGGTAACGTCTTCGAACCGTTTTTTTACCATGAAACATATTTACGAAATGAGTCATCAATCTTAAAGATCTATTTTACTGGTGACACTTTCCACGAAAGTGGATTTAATCACCCAGCATTTACTTTCGCATTCAATATTTTAATTTGTGTACCCGTATATGAAGTCAACATTATACACGCCCACAACAGGCTCCATATTGCAACGTTTACTTCTTTATGTTCAATGACTCAATGTTAAATGTTTTCTTGTATTTTTTTTTATTCACTTACCAGCCAATTGGTCCTCTGTATAGTTTGCCTGCAACCAATATATACTTTAAATAACGATTTTTACACATTAATTGCCATTAATATTACTCACCATTATGTAGAATTAAGTATTTTTTATTATTTATAAAAAGGAAGGCAGCAAATAAGAAACTCCAATACTTCAGGAAAAGTATTTGTGGAATGATGCGGCGACAAAAATACTAATGGAATGACTGAACTGATAGTCCTAAGTCAGATTTTGATTTTAAAATGTAATAGATTTAAAAAAAAGTAGTTGAACCCAAAGAAATCAATGAATAATATTCAAATATAAATTGTGGGATGATGTATTATCAAATTGCTTGCGATGTTCAACCGACTGTCATGAATTCGGAGAAAGAATGACATTCGTACTTTCCTCAATTTTACTTTAAAAGAAAACCTCAATGAAATGCTGAAAGATAAATAGCTCCAAACGTGTCGTTTAATTATTCAGATTTTCTATTTTACAAAAACAGAAGTGGCTTTTTAGGAAATTGAACTGCTATTTTTCATTTTTCAACACGAATATATATATATATATATATATATATATATATATATATATATATATATATATATAGATTTGTTAAGGCTACTAGCTCAACATTATGGGTTATATTATTTGCTTTTTATATTTATATTAGCGTCCCTGTTTTTAACCAATAAGTATAAAGTATTAGTAAGCATCACAAAATTAATTCGACAAAAAAAAACACCATGAAGGCAAACTACGAAAGTAAAAAAATTTAAAATCATTGATTTACTTTCAATCAAATAATGTTTGAATGAATGATTGCTATAAGAGAATGCAAAAAGTTCTTTCCGCGCTTTCTTTCTGTGGTTTTCAAACACCAAACTTCAAAAATACAGTAAACAAATCCACGATTCTGCGCAGCGCGTATTTTTTGTTGTTTAATTTTTGCTTTCTACCATATGTTATAATCAAAATAAAAGAAAAGAGAGTTTTAAATTTAAATGAAAAGTGAGTGGAATAAAAATATATTATTGCATTGTTCACTATAAGCTTTAGAATACCTTGATTCTTATAAAAATCCGATTGCCATATTTCAGTGTCTCGATGATAATTGTTGCTTTTGTGATTGGGTATGGAAATCAATTACTCCCGTCGGGAGCCCACTGCGAGTGCGTTTTGGGGTCCCGATGGCAGCCCTATCTGTGGACCGTAGCAGACAACGACTTGGTCAGCTTTGTCTGTTGTCGCTCGTCTTCGTCGGTGTTTCTCTCTCCGTGGTCGCGCAGTTTGCAAAATTTTCTTTTACTTTTTTACCTGTTTGGTTCAGCAATAGGCGGAAAGCAAATCACTTGAGAACAATTATAATTTCAACATGAAAATAGCACAATAACAAAGAAGTGTCAATTGAGTCGTTTTGTGAAATTACAAATTTCTGAATAGACACCGACGTCGTAGTTAAAGTCACCGTCAATGAGAGTGTTGAGTACAAAGGCGAAGAAATGCGAAAATATGTGAGTCGTCGAAGAGGCGAAGGGCAGGCAAATGGAAAATTAAATACAAATTAAATCGCCATCGATCAGTTTTGTTTCTGGTAATTTTGTATTTCTTTCCTAAAAGAGACGAGGGCGAATGAAACGCAGTATATTGTTTGTTGGTTTTTATTACGTGCGATTTTTGTTTTGGTTTTCGTGCCGTTGAATTATTTATAACGAGAGAAGAGGAAGCAAAAGCCACCACAACAAGAGGCGCCAGAGAGAAGTAAAAGAGTGTAATTTTCGTGAAAATATTACGCATTTTGTAAATATTCTTTGTCCCTGCGAGAGAACGGAGTGTATGCGAAATCGAATGACTGTGTGTGAAAGGGAGGTCGCAAGTTAATGAGAGAAAGAAAAAAAATCGCATAAATATTTTTCCTTTGAAAAAACCAGAAATAAAAGAAAAACAATAAGGCGAATAAAAATTTGTACAAAGCCTGCTACGAAGCGCTCTTTAATATTTTTCATTGCACGATGACAAATTCCGGAAGAAATCGAAATTTCGACGTAAGTTGCACTCAATTTTCTCAAGAATATTCTATAGAGATTGTGTACAGATTGCATTCCATCTTGTTTGTACATTACGTTCAACATATATTGTTAGGTCAGACATCAATATTTATATTTCTTTAATAATCCCTTTAATAGTTGTATATTCATGAATAATTGCATTTTGATATCTCTTATGTACAAATGAATCCCCTTTTTCAAACCCTATTACGTATACACATTGCTCCTGATCATGTTGTGCTATATTTTACTGACTTTTGTATTTGGTATTTTCTTCGATAGTCAATAGTTTCTTGACAAAAATAAAAAAAAAAAATCGGTAATGGATTTTTATTCAGTTTTGGGTTACTTTCAAACACAAAAGCTGCTTCTTGAAGATTTTGAGTGGAGAGATGGGAAATTGTTCAAATTTACAAAAAATAAATCGAAGTAGATAATTTACCACCAAATTTTCTTGATTCATCTTACACGTTTAATTCGTAATTTAAATAAATCTTAAAAAATCGACATAGAAGGAGAATTTTAAGAAAAAAGTTGTCGCTTCATTAGGATATATCGTGTGATGAACCCAAGTAATAGCTTGTCTGTAAGAACTTTGCATTCTGAGGTCTATTTGTTAAATTTGCATAATTGGAAAGACGTGTGATAGGATTGTAAGGTAATTTGCATCTTAGGTACCTCTTATGATTTTGTAAATTTATTGTTACACATAGGAACTGAAAATTATTATTACTATTATTTATATTATTATTATTTTTATATATATATGTATATTATTATTATTATTATTATTTTTATTATTATTATTATTTATATTATTATTTTTGTTTTAAATATTATTATTATTATTGTTATTTATATTATTATTTTTTTTATATTTTTCTTATTATTTATTTTATTATTATTATTTATATTATTATTTCATTCATCTTTATTTATGATAATTATATATATAATAAATTACATACATTAAACTAAATTATGACACTGACAACTAAGGTCTTCACCACCATTAATCTTATTATTAGTATATATAGTTTTTTATATTCGTATATATAGTATATATCTTGTTAGGTTATATTATTTATATATTTATGTATGTGACTCATATTTAGAAAAATATATTTAAATAATCATCGAATGGACTCACGTGTTGCAGGTCACAGGTCGCAGGTCTTTGTTTCTTTTTTAACACTCTTTTTGTATTGTGCAAGTATATATGAATGTATATGTATACATGTAAATCCAAATGTATTGAGTATCGACAATTTTAATAAATCAACACATTAATCACTGAAATTAAGTGTTTTCTTATTAGTCAACAGTCGAAGAGTATTGAAAGTCGTAAACTATGGCTACAACATTCCTTTTCCTTTCTCAAATCTTGAACTTTGCAGTACTCCTTATCTCTCACTCTCTGTCCAAGTGGTACATTGTTGGTTTCTCTTGCTGCCTATTTATTGTTATTTTCAGTTCCAGTTCATAGGTTTTTATGGCAACAAGTTATAGGCTGAACGCATCACGTTGAAAATGGTCGTAATTATGCTTTTTGAGCGACCTCTGAAAGATTAAGTAACTCATTCGCCTATTTTTTCGAGATGCGTATTGAATCAACGACTATTAGGATAAAATAAAATAAAAAATTTTATTTAATTTAATGTTTACCTCTACCGCAGACTTCTTCATTGATGGTTTTAAGAAGATATATATCGTTTCCCTTTGTGATATGGAACAGTATACATTGTTGATCATTCCTTGTCACCTTCTATCATTCTGTTTGCTATACCTTCAACAGTATTGGCCAGTGTCCTCTCCTGAGTCGATCTATTGATGTACGTCTGTGTGTCTATTTTCAGAAATACGCTTTTTAAAGATTGATTAAGAGTTATTAGAAATGCTTGCATTTTAATACGTGCACTGTGGACAACATTTTCATTTCTATACACCACGTCGAGTAGCCAGAGTTGTCCGTGAAAAATCTATTGATGATTGTTCTTGCTCTCTCTTGAACTCCGGAACACGAGACAGAAATGGAAAAAGGGGAAGCTGTCAGGAGAGGAAAGAGGTTACTTTAATTACTTTAATCCTTTATATTATTTTCGAAGTAAGAAGAACAAAGAAAACTATAATGGGAGAAATAGTGGATGATGAAGAATTGAGAATAATAATTGCATCACGGGGAGAGGGAAAAATAATCACAAGTCGTTGTGCACTCTTCCATGCAGGGGCATGCAATGTGCAGTCTGCAGTTTCCAGCGGCCTTTCTTTCGTCTATCGCGCCCATTCTGTTCTTCTCTCTTTTATGTCTATTTGAGAGTACCAGAATCAACAGAGAGGAGGAGAAAGAGAGAGAGAGATTCCTCGCTCACTTTGGAGCTTTGTATTAGTGTTTGTTGTGAATTGTTTTTGTATTCTTTATTTTTTTCTTCAACGAATGTATTTTCAATGATTTTCCCTCTGTAAAATGTAAGCCCGTACAGAAACAACAAAAAATTCTTAAAAATTGTAGCAGTTCTGCACGAAAATAGCAGCCGAAGGCTGGAAACCTTCGTGAGTATCTAGGAGTATTTTGCAGCTATTTGTTTTCAATATCCATTGAGACGTCGAGATCTATCGTTGTGGCAGTCCTCATTGTCGTTTTAGCGCTGTGGCAATGTTGTTAATAACGTTAGAAAAAAAAAGAACACGTGTGATTCATGAATGTCTTTATCAGTGCAAAAAATATATGTCTCTAAACTTTTACCGTAAAGCATATTAAAAGTTTCATCCTGTGTTTCTATGTATCTTGTTATTTATTCAAAAATGTGACATGTGCAATATTCTGAAGCTTTAAAATTGTCACCGAAAGAGAGAATGAGGTGAAGAGTTGGGACCATATGAAACTAAGCGAATTGCAAGAAAATCGCACCCAGAGTAGAGAAGATTGAGATTGACTGAGTGTGTATTTTTTTTCGTTTTCCTCCATCTTTCCGTCGATCATGATTTGCTCGCGTGCCAGAACAAAGACTAAGAGAGTACCAGTGTTCACATAGATACATTTTTTGCATTGTCGTCATCAGCTGTTTTGTGCTCGTTTTCAAAATATACCATATATGTGCTTCTGGTACTGATGACATGTATCTTTTACCCGTGCGCTGTGGCAGATATATTTTTATTGGATTGGCAAGATTCACATGCGTTTTTACAGGCATTTCTTAGCATTTAATGGTTCAACTCGGTTCCGAAATTTGCATTCTTCATTGTATGGTGCCTAGTGACTTTTATGCAAATAACCAGTCTGTATCTAAACGGGGCGGAGAAATAATGTAAAAATCATAAACTTTGTGCTAGGGTCGGTTTGGAAGTATCACATTCTGGTTATGATTCGGCCGTGTGTCTCGATTTAGCTTGTTTCCCCTTATTTTTTCATCCTCAAAATTGAGCGACAACTCGAAAATTTATCCGCACCCGAGTGTATTGAGTGCTTTTCTGCAGTCGCAGTTGCAGCTTGTCGCTCTCTGTGCGCCAACAAAAGTGAATTTAAATGTATAGATCTTTATGAGTCTATATTATATGCATTATATATATGCGTATTCATCATTATATGATCTTCACCATTAAAATTTTTAAAATTTTCTCTTGAATTTGCATATTTTACGGATACGATAGGTCTTCTTTGTATCTACATCCTTTGTTTTGCCATCCTTTACTTTACTTCTCTGGCCCATGTTGTGCTCTCTCTTCCAAATGATCGACGTCTCTTACAGCTTTCCAGCGCTACAACACTACACCACACACACTCAAACCCATTTGCAGTTACAATTGCTATGTAAATTGTATATACATGTGGTTACAATTGTTGCTGTAATTTGTTGTACTTGATGTTGGTGTTTTGTTTTTGGCTTTGTTCCGCTCCAGGAAACATGCATACAAATATCAACGTTATTTGTCACTCTAGTTCTCTGAGTAAAACACTCTTTGTTTTACTAGTAGGTAGGCGAAATCTCAAACAAATATGTTGCAATCGCTCTAAACAAAACTCTCGAATTTGAAGTTTTATTTTAATGTATGTTATGTTCACGACTTAGTCATTCTTCGTATCTAATGACACTTTCATTCCAATATGTGCATGCGTTGTTATGAAAGATGATTTTGTTAATACAAAATTTTAGATTTTCACGTTTTCGCTTAAATCTTGCATTCTATTGTTTTCAAGGTCAAGTAAAATCATATTCATTTTTGTATTTAACATTCTTTTATGACGTTATTTAACATTTTCTTTCTTTATCTAATTATTTTTTATTTTATTATATTGTATATATTGTAATTTCTTTCACTCAGCAATTATTGTCCTGCTATATAGAGAGCAATCTATCTTTAATTTCCACTTAAATTTCGCCTCATCCTCATCGCTGCATTCGCTCAGAGCGACAGGCGAGAAGAACCCTGAAAACCATCGTTATCTGCCGTTGTATTTGGGGATCGTCGTTTTGTCTATCGCTTCTATTGAAATCGTTCGTTTATTCTTAAAAATTATATTTATCAGTGACCAAAACTTTACAATAACTTTAATTTAAGGATGTACAACATATTTCTTATTTTGTAAGTTGTTCTCTTCCTATTGCATTTAGACTAGGAACATAAATACAGGTAAAGTAAAGAGGGAACGACTTAAAGGAAGAAGGAAATTGGACTCCCTTATGGTCGTTTGACTTGCTTCTAGCCGAGTTGATTTTATATATAAGCACCCAGTGGTGTAGTAGATTTAAATATCCCAATTCACCAGATTATTTTGATTTCCAGATCAATCAGTAAGTCCCAAATACGTTTATTTACAAACAAACATGTAAATTTTATTCTCTTCAAAAGTTTAACTGCAATGCAAATTAAACTTATTTATGATATAAACTAAATAATCGTAATGCAAAAAATGAAAGAAAATGTGAATACAAAATAGAAATTGCCGAAAAAGTAACTACTGATTTGCTGATTTCTTGATTTATTCGAAATGATTGGAATCCTAACAAAATTTACTAAGCAAGCTATAAGAAGTGTGATAAAAAGAACCCAATTAAATATAAGGGGCTTCCTTTGATTACATTTTATTGGGAATTCAATTTGAGAGAAATCAAAATAAGTGTGTCCGAAGTTAATTTTAGGCAGTCTTCTGTGAACTCATTCTCCAGATCCGTCTCTCCCTTATCTGACGCTATTTCGGTATGAATAAGGGACCTGATGATATTAGGACGTAGATCTTCTTTTTGCATCTCCAGATTTGCATCTATCATTACTATCGCCCCATTATTTGTATTTAGACCAAGAAACCGATACAACAACTGAACGTCAGACAGAAACGTATAGACCGACTGAATTCACAGAAAAAGGGAAACAGAGGCGTATGAAGCGTCCACCCTCGCGCCTCACTCTATAGCACATCCAGTTCAATCTCCCCAGAACGAGGCTAATAAACTTTTGTTGCGATTGCTTTGGTGCTTGCAGAACACAGAACAGAACAGAATAACGGAGGGATGGGTCGACAGACAGCGGTCAGACGAGCGAATGGAGTGAATGAACTGAACCGAGTGAGTGATTGAAGACGAGAAAAGCAGTAGTTACCATTAAAAGCAGCAGAAGAAACAAGAGAAGAGAGGTAAACGCGAGGGAAGACAGTGACTACCGAAACGTCACTCGAGTTATGGTTACCGCGAACTCAGCGTTAGCAGCAGAGGATGCGAATATCAGCTATGCTTCATTTACGTTCATTGAGCCCTTCAGTTTTATTCCTGGAGGTCATGGAATACACTCATCTGTGGAGTGTGGTGGGTTCGTTGATTTGATAAGTTTGATAAGGCATAAAAAACAAAACTAAAATTTTCAATTCATTGTGGTCAATGGAGATAATGGAAGCTTCATCAAAAATGTTCAACATTATTGTTGTATCTTGATGTTAATTGTTAGTATTAAATAATTTATTTTACCTCACGCGTGTAGGCAAAGTTGGAGAACCCCATTGTTTGTCTCGATCTGTTTTCTTTTTTGTTATTGGTTGACATTGTCACATAGATTGCCCATTCTTTTCATTCCCTTCTGGTCTATCTCTATCTCCCGCTGGTTCATGCATTACTTATTTGTCTGTACTCTGGTCGTATTTTTTAAAATCCCACCATTAGTTAACCACCCGCGATGAGGCTTCCATAACGAAGTGTGGCCGCCCACCGCCTCGTGGCCACAATTTTTCTGTACTGGGTCGTCCAATATTCAATTCTTATTAGTTTTTTTCTATGTGTTGCGTGTTTTTATTTTTAGCATGGTTTAACATTGTTATTTTCTATTTTTTTGTTTTCCGTTTTATGCAAAGCATTTTTCAGTTCATATTCTACGTAGTTTTCAGTTCTTCAGTTTTTTTATATTATGTTGTTATTTTAAAACTCATACATATTTCAGTCAAGATATATAACACATTCATATATCTATATAAAAATATATCATGGATATATTGTGATATTTTAATTAGTTTCTTTCTCTTGGACTAATGTTTGTCATATATATATATATATATATATATATATATATATATATATATATATATATATATACGCACGTCATGGATATATTTAGAAAACAATTTTAAAAATTTGAAAGATATGAGTATTTTGCCGCTATGAAATGAATGAAGTATCTCATGTACAAATATCAATTACCAATGTAATCAATGAAAACGACATCAGAAAGAAATCCCAGACGTTCTATTTTAATAATATTTTAACATATTTAAAGTTGTTATTCTTTTATCGTCATGATTCAGGCCTGTTTGCCTGTATATGCGTAAGTGTGTGTAAGTGATAATTGTTGTGAATGTGTGTGCTCCTGTTCCCAATCCGATCTGGACCGCCTACTCTTTTGTCGTTCACTCGACCATACTCACAGAAGCAGTTCTCTCGGAAATTGCAGGCGGCGATGTCGTGTAGAATCTCGCAAGTGAATAATCGATAATTGTTACAATAACATCATCGAAAACCTACAAACAAATATTCTAATTGGAAAAATTACATCAAGAACACTTAAGAACAACCATTTATTGGAGAGAATCTGGTGAAAACACTTGCAGTGAAAACAGTTAATAAGATGCCGACATTCGTGTTGTCTGTGTCGACATCTGAACGACTGTTGCTCCTCTTGTAGTGACGAATTCCTTGTACCGAATACTTCAACTTTCAACCGTTTCTTTTACTTCCGCATAAAGGATCAAAAACTGTAGTTGGCTGTAACAGAGATTTCAAGTTAAAGAAAATAAAATCGAACAACAGCAATAACAATTCAAAGTGCATTTTGTCCTATAATCACGTCCAAAACAAGGAACATAGAGAAGGAGTCAGACACATCGAAAATCAAGATGTTTATCAAAAGTTCACATCTACATAACATGGATGTCATCGGCGTGGTAGTGGGCGCTGACGAAGTGAGTGGCGACGTCAATGACAGCGCGGAGCTGCTCTGCGGCAGTTCGAGCAGCAGCAATAGCGGCGAATCGAGCAGTGTGGCAAGCTCCGCCAGTGGTGTTTCTGCCTCGGTAAACAACACTACTGCGAGCGTCACTAATAATAATAACTCCAAGAGGAATTTAAATCTCAACTTGAGCTTAGGCCATCAAGAGAACAGCAGCAACTTCTACAACAATAATGCCCATATCAACAAGTCGCTTCTCGGTGGCATGGTTTGGCACTCAGACGTCTCAGGGGCCAGCATTTCTTCGTCGTCATCGCATCCTTCGTCGCAATCGTCTTCGACTCCCTCGTCTTCATTCACATCGTCCACCTCGACAAACGGCGCCCTGATGCCCGATGATGGTAGTGCAGCATGTGGCGTTGTCGTAGTCGCAGAGAAGGCGATGAACCTGCTGAAGGCGATCGCACCGGGAGCCACCAACGCGTTCAGCGGCGGCGACTGTGTTACTATTGGATCGACCGAAGCAGGGCTCAAGTTGGAAGAGGAGCAATCCATCAAGGAGGTAGTGGGCGAATTGAACGAGGAGGTGGAGGATAAAGACGTACCTGTAAATATGAACTTTGATATTTTATCGATTCATCGAGTAATCATCTTCATCATGCTTTCCATATAGAAACAATTGGAAACACATTTGTTGGGATTTTTGAAGTGGAGATAGTTGTTTCTGACAACCATTTCATACCCTTAGGCGGTCTGTGTATGAAGGCTTTTATTATTGTTGACTTTTTTTTACAGCTGACTCTCTCCTTCTCTCTAGTTCTTTGTTATTTTTTGGTATTTTTATTGGTTTTGTTGCTGCAATTTTTGTTATTTATTTGATCTCCAGATAATAAGTAGATTCCTCAGATATGAAAAAAAATCTGCAATATCTATTGCTTTGTTCGCTTTCTCCTCTTTCCCTTACTCATGGGTTTTTTGCTTTTTCCACACCTCTGTTCTATTTGAATCTACTGAGAAAATGTAAGGTTTTTAAATAAATAATTCTTATGCTTTTATTCCACTAATATTATAATAATACCAAAAATCAACTACACATTTTTAAAGTAGAATTCTGACAATCAAAAATTCAAATCAATTCAAAATATTTCATATTTTTTGATAAATTTTCTTAGGTAAATAACAAATTATGCAAAAAATTATGCATTTGAACTATTAGATTGGGAAAATACCTAATCAGTGTCTTAGAACACATCACATCTATATGCACATTTACATTTGTTTGTTTGTTTATATGTAAATAATATAAACATTGAATTAAATGTATCCACTACAGTTTGTATTCTGTGTGTTATACACAATTGATATTGTGATAATTTTATACCATATATCCATATATATAATAGTTTGATAGTTTAAATTGTCGAGATCGATACCGAACCTCCTGGAATTGATAAGAGTTCCGTCGGAGTCTATAGGAAAACCACTGCATATTCAATTCAAACCAATAGGTCTGTCTTTTTTTCTTCAAAAGGGAGGTACAAATGTAGTACTTTATGAAGGAACTCACCCAGTTTTATTACTGAATATTTTAGTCTTCACTCTCTCCTTCAATTTCCTCATTCATTCATATTTCAATATTCTTTGCAAATTAATGAAAAAATGCATTTGCATGATTTAATCCGTGTTTTATATAAATGAATTCTATCTTTGATTGATTCGGTGTCTGCCTCTGGTTGTTTGTCCGACTCAAAATCCAATAACTCGTTGATGTGACTGACGAGGAGCAATTTCCAATATGGGGATATCGACATGAAGATACCCGACGGATGGACTTCAGTCTATTCATGCACTTTGGTCAAAATTCTTTAGCGCTCTTTATTAATATATGTTCCATATATCTACATATAATTTATTATTTATTTATTTCTCACTATAATTGCAGCAAACATTCCTCAGTTCACCAGATTCGGATGATGAACCTATAAAGCAACTGCCAAAGGAAATCCTTCTACGCATTTTTTCATATTTAGACGTCGTATCCTTATGTAGATGTGCTCAAGTAAGTTATATATTTTAATCTTATTCTCTCTATACTGTATAATCGTAAACGATAAGACTGATTAAGACTGATTGTCTGTGAAAACTCATTATTATTATTATCGATTGTAAATTCATCATATCGATATATAATCGGTCCAGTAGCCCAGATAATATTCAAATTTGGTAACTTAATATATTCTTGAATTTTGCATAAATGGAACTATCAATAATAAAATATTTCTAACTACATAACATTAATATAATATATAAGTTCGTATACTATATGATGGAATTATACTTAATACTGAATAATGCATTAAGCTATCATGGAGAGATCAGGATATGAGGCACTTCACCTTAGTGAGCAACTATTATAATATTCTGTTATTATACAATTCAAGAACTTCATGCCTTTCATTTGGCATTCACTTTTTATAATTATGCTCTCTGAGTACTGGTGTTGGAAGATACATACAAGTATACTAATTTTTGATTGAACTCGACGAGATTGACCAACGAAAACGTTCACCATCCCCGTTTCTCTTAACGTTATTTAATCTCAAGTTCTAGCATTCTCTGTCGTTACCACAGAAGGTTCGTCTTTATGTGTATTTTTTCAGACTCCTGTTCTTGCATTTCCACGATTTTTCACTCAGTTGACTTTATTTGCATTTCCCTGTCTCTATTTTTCATGTTGCTTTTATTACAATTACTTTAATGTTTCAGTTGTTATTAAGCACTGGAAGCTCAGCGAATTCAAAAGTTTAATGATCCTAAAACAAAGAATTATTAACTATACTTTACCCTCTCCATATACATTTTACCTATTCCTGTTGATTAGTTCGTTTTCCATTCATTCATTCATTTATTGATCGGTATAATATCGTCCCGAAGTTTATCCACAAGCCATTACATTATAGTAATTCCAACAAAGATTGCCTCTCTTTCTGTTTCTTTATTCGTAAAGTCTTCTTTTCAATTCCAACTCTCTCCTGATAAACTTATGGATAAACTTTACGGCGTTACTGGATGTTGTAGCTGCAACGTGGATGGCAACGCCGTAATGTTTGTCCGAGTATGATTTCCATAAATTTTATATCTCTCCCTGCTTACCTAGTCGCGAATTCTGTCCTGTTCGGAACTTAACTATAAACTATAAATTTTTCATTGTTGGTTTTATTTCGTTGTTGCCTTTTCTAATTACCTAATCTTTCTATTTCAATTCCTTCCGTTTGAATTCATTGCGGTGCCTTTAACGGAATTAATAGATAAGAGTTTGTATAAGGTCCTTGAATTGTGATATATTTTCAGATTTATCATTTCGCATGGATCGCCTTTCTTTCCTTTTCCTCTGTCTCTAATTAGAAATGTCCTATTACCACAGTCGTATTACGCATTCATCAAAAAAATTACAATTTGGGTTTACACAAAACGATGTGGAAATGGTTAGTTGCTATTGTTGTAATCATAGCTCGTGTAATTCTTCCATAGGCGTTGCCATATCCCAGGAAATATCCATTTCAAACATTTTCTATTTCAAATTTTCCGTTGAACTACCAACGTATTCGTATTTAGTATGTAATAGATCCAAATAAATTTAAGTCAATTGAATTTTCCTCCACAAGCAGCTCTTTGAAATCAAAAAATAGATGGTGGGACGTTTTTCCCATATCCGAATTGTTTACGACTCAAACAGTCACTGAGCCCTAGACGATCGGGAGTGAGATGCAGAAGTTCGGTCAACTTTTGAATTTTCCGGAATTTGCCTCCAAAGGTCAACGGCATTGTTACTCCGGGGACTCTTTCAATGTGTGCGGTTTTATTCGCTTTGTGAAAACGATGCTGTAGATGATAATGATGTCGATGTTCTGGCTGATGAAGTTCTTTACATGTACAATGTATATTATTATGAAGTTTATTCTTCACAAATGGTGGAAATATAGATATCGTTGTGCGAACGGCAATGTACACAATTTGATGATCATGATTTTGTTGCTGACAAATTTTAATATAAGGTCATTAAGTTCTTGGAGTTTTTGTTAGAGGTCAACAACTTTTCTATATACGTTCATCATCCTGTCTGCGTGTTTGTTGGCCTCCATGGCTTTAGTTTCTGTTTCCCCCCATTTTCTTTGCTTTCATTCATTGACACGTTTCTTCAGTTCAATTGAGATTTTGTTTAACACGCACATTCCCTATGCATTAACACCGAAACTAGATAACTGAACTCGGAACACCGGAAGCATATTGTAATTGCAAATATTGTAATTTTTTCGAGTATCGTATTTATTTTTTTATGCTATTGTCTTAATCGGGTTTAAAGAAGATGAAACTTCTTAGTATCTTCAACAAGTGAGTATCGGTCAAATACTTTGTGCTAACGATGAGATTCTATGGATGGTTGCCGGTCTGTTTTTATCTCTTTGACCAATGCTAACTTTAAAGGCTTCGTATTATGGTCGATAGAAACAAAAAATACAATCTTAACCTCTAAAAGTGTTAAATTTCACTTTTAGAGTTAAGATTGTATTTTTTTTGTCAGGACTTCTTAATATACTAAAATAGTAGAACAAAATTGTTGTTGTATTCGAAAATAGTTTCCAAGGCTTAGTGTCACACCAAAATCGTTGCACAGTAGCAGAAAGGGTATTAAATATAGTTGTGCTTAATTTATAAATTATTGTTTTTTGTGTTTTTTTTTTTTTTTTTTTTGTGAACAGGTCAGCAGATATTGGAACGTTTTGGCTTTGGATGGATCTAGTTGGCAGAAAATCAACTTATTTGATTTTCAAAGAGATATCGAAGTGAGTCGAATTCCAGCGGTCGATGGATTGCCTTGTAATTGTTACTGATAATGTTGTTCTTCGTTTTATTTCAGGGTCCAGTAATTGAGAATATATCCCAACGATGTGGAGGATTTTTGAAATTTCTTTCGTTGCGTGGTTGTCAATCAGTTGGTGATGTATCCATCAGGTAATTGCCAATCATTAAGAGTCCATTTCATCTTAGTCTATTGATGAGCGTGGTGTATTGCCTTTTGCAGAACTTTAGCAAACCACTGCCATAATATCGAGCACTTGGACCTCTCCGAATGCAAGAAAATCACAGACGTTTCGACACAATCAATCAGTCGATACTGTTCTAAACTAACATCCATCAACCTTGACTCGTGCGCCAACATTACTGACAATAGTTTAAAATATATCTCCGATGGTTGTCCGGTAAGCATCATCCTTTTACAGCCACTTGTTCACACAATTGGACTTTCAGATTCATCCGAAGAAGAGACCACATATCATTGAAATACCATTTTACATTTTTGACCAATTATTCATAATTAACATAGCTGATCCTTCTCTTATGTTTTCCTCTATTTCTACAGGCACGTCCTCTCCATACCATTGTAGTTGTTGTCTGGAGCTTTAGCTTTATCCTTGTCTAGAGACTTGTCAGAAATAGACTTACCCATTTATTAAATTGAAATCTATGCAGATAAATTGAACGATCATTTCTGTGCTTTCACTCTCTCTATGGACATACACAATGTTTACAATTATTGAAGAATAGGCGAATCACGTCAATCATTGAAAATGGCTAATGATTTGCGAGTCGTGACTCGCAGAGAGAGAAGATTCTTGAGCAGAAATAAATGTGCTCACTCATCCTCGATAACTCTGTCAAGTCAGCAGCTAACATAGTGGAAGAGAATTCTCTATTTATTATCCATCAATCGCCCTCGATCCCTTTTTCTTTATATACTTTAAACTAAATCGGCCAAAATTGCTCTATTCTCTTAAATTTCTTCTTTCTTGCGACCAATATACAATGCTCTACTGTTGACCTACTTTCCGTACACTGTTGCCCAACGGCTGATTCCAGTTGCATTTGGTTTCTCTGTTATTTTATTGTCCTTTTTTAGAAATCTGTCGTTGTATCTATGTACTCTGCTGTAGGTCTTTACAGAACTTTCTGTTCGAATTCTCTCCATAGTTATTTTCTGCTATAACGATTGATTTATTGCTATTTTCGTTGTATCAAGTGTTCGTGTTACTCTTTCATATTTTATTATATCCGCTATACTCAATGTTTCATAATTATTGGTTCGTTATCCTAATTCTTGTCTGTTATTTAAATGTTTTTTCTTCTTTATATTTTTACTTTTCATAATTTGTTCTTCGATTTCCTATTTCTCATATACCCACATACAAGCAGAAGTTGTGCTCCAAAAAGGTTTAGGGGCAAAGTAAATAGGGGATATATCGTGTTACGCAAACATCAAAGCTTCCATCTTCTTCTGCAAACGACGGTTTGTTTCATACTGTGTTCGTTGTTTGTAGGTAATCATTGTGGAACGATATAGATCAGATGTCTTGGATGTTCTCTTACGGTCTTCAATAACCTGTCATGATTATTAAATATAATAGTATTTATTATTAAACTACTATTAGTTATCTGTCTATAACTAATATAAAGTATTATATGCTTTCCAGTAACGAATTTGTTCTTTAAAAAATTCTAATATATTTATTTATGACTTCTGACCTTCAGAACCTTATGGAAATCAACGTCTCTTGGTGTCATCTTATTACGGAGAATGGCGTTGAAGCACTCGCACGTGGTTGTGTCAAATTGAGGAAGTTTTGCAGTAAAGGTTGTAAACAAGTTAATGACAACGCGATCACCTGTCTTGCTAAATATTGTCCAGATCTTCAAGTGCTCAATCTGCACAGCTGCGATGTGAGTATCCTCCATTTTTTTCTGTTGATTCGTTCCATATTTGATATCCATTGGTTCCCATTTCAGACGGTGACCGATTCTTCAATACGACAAATCGCATCCAATTGTCACAAATTGCAGAAGCTCTGTGTATCCAAATGCGCTGAACTCACAGATCTCTCACTGATGGCCCTTTCGCAGAATAACCCACTATTGAACACACTTGAAGTGTCAGGTTGCCGCAACTTTACTGACATCGGTTTCCAGGCCCTCGGTAAAAACTGCAAATACTTGGAGCGCATGGATCTCGAGGAGTGCAATCAGATTACAGATCTGACACTAGCTCACTTGGCCACTGGCTGCCCCAGTTTAGAGAAATTGGTAGAAGGCGATAAACATATTTTTATGAAAATTGTATTAAAATTGTATTAATCAATCTTCAGACTTTGTCGCATTGTGAGTTAATCACTGACGATGGAATACGCCAGTTGGCAGCCGGAAGCTGTGCTGCCGAAAGCCTCTCCGTCCTCGAATTGGATAACTGTCCATTAATCACTGATCGTACACTAGAGCATTTAATATCTTGTCACAATTTACAAAGAATTGAGCTATTCGACTGCCAAATGATAACGCGTGCAGCAATACGAAAACTAAAAGTTTGTCTGATGTCATTATATTCATCTATTTATTCTCTTTATTTACTTTTTTCCATTTTTTGTGTTCTTTGTTTTTTAGAATCATTTACCAAATATCAAGGTTCATGCCTACTTTGCACCAGTTACACCGCCACCAGTAACTACTGGCCATCGTCCACGCTATTGTAGATGCTGTGAGATTCTCTGAGATTCGGCGATCGGCTTCGCCAGAAAGTTCTTGTGCAAAAGCCCATCTGACTGATGTATGTATATATTTGCTAGTACAATACTGATAGTTCTGACGATCGTTATGACAACGCTGACAGTTCTATATATTTTATCTATGATCTATATAATATTTTAACCAATCAATAACAAAAAAGTCAATAAGTTTACAACCATAATATCTGGAGCTTATTTCTTACAATAATGATACAAAATGGTTAATAACACCCAGAATTGAGAAACTAAATTATAAACCACGATGTTAGAATTATATTCATGGTCCTTTTAATTATTATCCTAATTGTCTTATTGCGTTTTGTTAATTTGTAGTTCATTTTCCTGCACTTCCCACTACTGTATGTTCATAAGTTTTGTGTAATTAACTATGTATTTGTTACAATTGTTTTGAGGAGCCTTCCCTACACCCAAACAGTAGGGAGTTGCATTTACTTTTAGCCCTAGTTTTCTAGCGATTTTATTACCAAGTCACATCAACGAATTATCTTATTGTATTAGCAAGATGAATATAATTATTATATTATTCATAAATTAATGTTAATATTACTATAATTACAATTATTGTAAGGTTAGACCCACGTATTTGAAATTAAAACACGAGCATACTTAACAAGAAATAATCCAATATGAACGTATTTCATATGAAGGTCGAGAATAAATTAAATTAACTGAAAGGTAAACATTCAAGTGAACATAGCTCCCATACTAAATATTTAAAAAAGTAAAACAAATATGTGTAACAATCTCTCTTAACAGTAAATGTGAAAACTATTTATTATTTAAATTAAAAAATGCGATATATGAAGATATGAATATACAAATGAATACTTTCTGATATACAAATTCAAAGAATATCTGTATATCCAGTTCGAAATATTTCAAAAAATATTTCTTTACTTATTTTTAAATGGAAGTCAAACGAAAAACCCATTTTCCATTAAACGGATCTTATTTTACAGATTCAATTGAAATCAAAACAAAAATCACAATACCCCAGTTGTGGAGTATATATATATTGAGGATATATTTATATCCTCATCCATATGTATATTCTCGATCACCTAGGTATTGTGATACTGGATTAAGTTCATTCAATACTAACCTGTTAACAAAAAAGCAAATAATTATAAAAACAAAATCGAACTGTAAGAAATATGTCTCAACATGGAAAGAAATGAAAATGTATGTAGTTTTTAAATATTTATTCAATTTTGTGTGTTTATTATATGGATATTCTTTTAATATACACATCATAATATAATTGTTGTTTATTCCGGAATTAGTATCAAAACAGCTTCATTTATTCTATTATTTTATTCACACTGCACTGCGAAAAACAATAATACTTAGTGGTGCGTTAAATTGGTATATGCTAGATTGATAATCGCAATGTATAGCGAAATATATACTATTTACACATAAATATATAATATTTTTTGTATTTAGTCTGTGATGTTAAACGTAAATAATAATAAAAATCAATAAAGAAATTAAACAAAAATAATCTATTTATAATAATAATAATTGATGTAAATCAACTGGAACATAATTTCATAAGATAATATGTCTATACATACATACACATTCATATATATGTATATATATACAGAAAGTATTTAAATCTCCATAAATGCACTTCAGGTCACTATGCATCTCCCTTTATTTTTATCTCGTTAGTTTGTATTTTGTTTTCTTTTTTTGCTTCATAACACTTTTTCTACCGGAAAATGGATTTAATTTCGGCGGGGTTCTTATCGAAGGATCGGATTTCGCTCAGAGGTGGAAAGAAAAGTACAATTTTAAATTCATTTCACCATAATATACGTTTTTAAGGTTATTTTTCTATTTATTTCTAAATTTCCTAACACTTCAACTCAACCTGGTACAAAACATCAATGGAAGAAACAGACACAAATAAAGAATAATTCAATGATGAAATATTTAAAAGAAGATATTCGAACATATATCTTTCATACAGAAAGACATATTTTCTTGAGAAAATTTTTTAAATGGAGAAATAAAATTTAAAACCATCAATAAAGATAATGTAGAATCTAAATGATAGTAATACAAAGCAATTGCAAAAAATTGTGTACTTCTATTTTCCTATGCCCACTTTCGAGATTATCATCAATATAAACAACAGCAAAATTAATAGAACATCTATATAGAATTGTATAACAGAATATTTAAACTATTTACACACATGAGATTTTAAAAATAATAAATTATTTAAATGAAGTTACTTGAAACTGGAAACATGTTAAATGACGAGAGGAGGTTAAGGAGAGCTTTTGTGTTGCTGAGAAGCTAATATAATAATAACAATAGAATGTTAGTAGGATGTTATGCTTATCAAAATAACACCAAGAATTCAAAAGACGTTTATTTATTTTTGGTCAAAAACCCAATCGTTTTCCAATCTCCAGGTTAAGATCGATATTTTTTAGCCACTTTAGAAACAATAGACAAGATACATACATTTTTCTGAAAAGTTCTTGTTAAGAATAATATTGAGTAAACTCTAAAGGAAAAAATTGTGAAAAAATATAAAATATTAAATATTTACACAAGCTTTTTATATACATTAAACTGAAATGAAATAAATTTAAAAATAAGTGATACAAGTGAAATAAATTATATGAACTTAAAGAATTAAAATAATATTCGTTGAGTTTTCTTCTTTTATTGTGGAATTTATTTTCACCCCAAAAAATAGTAAAATATCTAAAAAGCTCACTATAAGTTTAAAACTCCGGTCCAAACCATTCATTTTCTATAATCACCACACCTCGCATCGATTTCACCATAGCTCTAAATTCCATATGGAAATTCTTTAGTATTGATATATGCGACTGACGAGACGTGTGGATTTTCTATTAAGTTTCTCGTATATCGGATTTTTATTTTACATTTTTGCTGTTAAAATGTCGACCTACAATCGTCTGTCGTTTACAAACGAGGAGGAAAAGCAGTTAATATATTTCATCAAACAACGTCGAGCCATTTGGGACCCTAGCTCAATCGAGTATGGAAATGCGAGTCTACGGAGACACTACTGGAAATCCATATCAAAGCAGCTGAACAAGAAAGGTGAGTTACTAAATCTTTGACGGATGGCACAGAAGTGAAAAGAAGGTGAATTTTTGAAGGTCGTATAACCAAGAATTGTCATATGGTAATGATCGACAATTGGCTTATTCCCATTACAATTTGATTTATTATTATGTTGTATATAAATTCCTTATTTTCCATTAGTTATTGAATGTCGGCGGAAATGGCGCTTTATCCGAGATTACTATGTGCACAAGCGGAAACCCGTTGCCGTCACTTTGGAGAAACCTGACAGCAAATACACGAGTTTGAGTTTCCTGGACAAAGTTGTTGCGCGTCGGCAGAAGTTTTCAAATATCGCCGACAACATTAATGAAGAACATTTGGAGGAGCATCTGGAGAATATCTCAGATTCACAGTCCGATGTTGGTTCCGTCACATTCGAGTCTAGTTTAAACAACACGGAGATAACAATCAACGAGATACGTGGAGAATGTAGTTATGATTCGGATGAAAATGATTTGGAGAAGTACTGTAATGAGGACGCATTCAAGGAAATACTATTCGAAGCAAAGGAACAAATGTCTGGTGAAACGGATGATGAGCAAACAGAGTTAAAAAATGGCGATGAGCTCGACGATACTACTACTGCTGTTGTCGAAGAATCATTCATCTCGAAGGATCTGGGCCGTGATAAGGCAATCGATTTATTTTTTGAAAGTATGGCCGCGACTGTGAAAACCTTTCCCGCTAACCTTGTGGTGCAGGCGAAGATGAAAGTGTTCAGCGCCATTAACGAATTAGAAGAGCAACTTCATTCCTCCAGCCAATGAGACATACAATTTTCTTCACTGTTATTTAAAAAAAGACAATACAGATAATTGTGATGTAAAGGGTTATTTTATTTATTTATTCAATTAATACCCAGAATAGAATCACGCAAATATATGTGGTTAAAAAATGAATATTTTCATTTATTTGCGGTGGTATGTTAGGACAATTTTACTAAGACGTCAATCCAAGATATTTCTTTACTTTTCCTCAGAAATAAACATCAACAGGACCCAGGTCAATTGCATTCCACCATGACCTGTACTATGAAAACAACATTGCTGACCTGTCAAAATCGGTAGGTAAGGTCATTTCATAAGTTAAATCAGAAATTTAAAAACGACAATAAGTAGAGAGAGACAAAAGTACGTATTACTATATAAATATGGTAAGTATGAGTACGTAAGAGGATATTATTGGAACTTAATTCATTCCATTGCTACATTTTTTAAATTTTAGACTTTGTATAAGAGAAGAATCCTATAGTTTGGAAGATGGAACCAGAAACCGTGTGAATCTCTTTTGTATTGTTTCTGTATTTCTAATTTACCCTGTGAAATTTTGATTTTGACAGATCTGCAATATTGATACTTAGCATAGATTCCACCACGTTCAACTTTTCGAGTTGACTTTTATCGAATGCCAACAGTTGGATTACGGACGTTGTTTTGTGTGGTTCGCGAATTTGTTGTGAAGACGGAAAACGAGGGAAGGTACTAAATTTAATAAATTCCTTCCATTAAATCCTGGTAATGGACAAGCAGAAAGTGCCGCTTCGTGAAAGCACAATTAAATTTTGCGATAGTGTTGTTACAATTTCGATTTTTTCACGCCGTTCATAGATTAGTTAATGACAACGGAGAGAATAAAAATCAAAAGAAATGCTTCAATGAGTTTCTTGAAAGTGAAAAAGTTATCTTCAAATACATACATGTATGTATATCGAAAAATAAAATACTGTGAAAACGGAAAGTATTAAAGTGGCACGTAGCAAACTAGCAGTGAAAAATCAGTGATTGCGAAGAGGTGAGAGAAATCGGTAAAATTGAGCTAGAAATTGTATAAATTATTCTGAAATTTGTGGTGACAAGCGTTTTAAAATCGCAAAGTTTGCGAAAAATCAATGTAGGAGAATTGTTGCAATATTGAACTCGAGAAAGAAGTGAGAAAGAGACAATGTATCAGCTCTCAATTACTCGCTTTTACTTGACATAAGTGCCAAGAGTCTAAATTTGCAATTAACTGTATTTAATTACTACTTAATTGATCAACCATTTTCTTTAACCCTGTGGCTTTTCCAGGGTTTCCAAATTTCATATCTGTACTATTTTTTTGGTCTCCGTTTGAGTTAAAGGCTTCTCTACTTCTGTTAGCAGCACCGCTGACATTAGTAGACGAGACAGTAATTTCACTTTATTGCAAATCATCTTACGCTAGTTCTAGACAGAATATGGTACAAATTGCTTGAAGCGCCAAGTTGATGCATGTAGAAATTTACTAACTTTTGGCAAACTTTTGTTGCTTTTCGTTCGTATTTAACGTTCTTCTGCTGGACAGTCTCCAGGTGAGTTAAAAATATCAGATCTTTGCTAATACTATTTGTGTTCTCTATTTTCAAATTATAATTCTGTCAGTGATATTGCCTTCAAAGAAAAAGACGTACAAATTTGAGACAACTTTTCTTCGATGTTCTGCACATTACTTGGTCTCTTTCATTCGCTTTCCATTTCCAATCCTACGAACTATGTCGTCAGTCAGCTGTTTGAGTGATTCGTTTTGAATGTTGAACTATTGCTAAACACAATCAAATCTTGTTTGCTTTGACGTTTCAAGTTGAATAGACGTAGATTATGTCGGCGCGTACAATGATTGCATGCCTTGCTTTGTGTATTTCTTCAATTTAGCGAAATTTCAATTATTATGAGGTATCACGAATTTGACAGATAGAAACAGCTGAGTTGCTTCACTTCTTCACCGTGTTCTTCTTCACGCATTAAAAATTTCGTCTTTATTTTTCTGGGTTTGCTTTAATTTTTTTTTCGTTCGTAACATTATCTCGATTGAGTGTATTACTATGATGTATTTGGAGGTATTGGAATTTTACGAGCAAAAAATTAAATCGATCACCGAGTGGATATTGTTATATAAAGTAAATACTGTCTGTAAAATAGTGCACAATGTAGATGAATAAAATTTTCTGTCTTGTTAAATACTACCAATATGAGTTAATATGTTTAAAATATCAACCAATGGATACGCCCAAGTGGAACGATCTTATAGATTGTGATAAAAGTATATAAAATCCACACCTCATAATAAAATTAAATTCAATTGATGCCATATACTATAATTCCCATATAATCTTAATATACACATTTTCTTAATATAAAGTATGAATAGTCGATCTAGGCTGAAGATAGAAGTTTCAATAGTTTCTTTTCTCGTTCTTTTAATCCCTTCTATAAATAGTTATACGGTCAACGTCCCAACATTCCAGTCATCACTGTTGCATTTCATTCTTTAATGCTGATACGTTATCTCTCTTCGTTTTTGACTTTTCTTCTATACTTTGTGTTTCAATAAACAGATATACAATTTGTTCACGGACCGATGATGGCGTGTATATTCGTCCATCGTTCGATGAACTTTAATTTAGACCTATAAAAATCTCGAAGATATAGTATTGCCGTAATCGGAATTGTTATATATTTAAACAAACAAATCTTTATTACAAATATTAATTTCAAAAAAAACAAAATTCAGAAAAAACACCACCAAATTAAATACCATTTTATTGTTTAGTTATTTTAGTTTTGCTCCCCTTCTTAGCTAAAGTCTAAGTGCTTCTATATGGTAAAATTTAATTAATTTAGAAATAACTAATCTACAATCAAGAACTGTTTCTTTGAAATCAAAATATATTCGAGGGTTCGAAATAATACTAATTTCTGTGATACTTACTAATTACTTATGTATCCTACCGTTTTTCCTGGGCTGTTTTCTATCCCATGTTTCTGATCGATTCGTTAGTTGAACTCATATCTGCCAAAATCTTTAAAATTTTCAATCAAAAGGAAAATAATAATAAGAATAATTAAATCTTTGAATATATTTTTGATTTAATCTGATTATAATAGTTTAGGGTGCCTTTTAACGAATAATTTTAATTTTCCTTTATGATAACAACTATTTAAAAAAGACTTACATTGAGATTTATGTTTAATTTTCCAGTAAAAAAGCTTAAAAATTTTGAGTTCGTCTAGTACTCGGATTCGTAAATGAAAATAGACTACAAAACATTGGTTTTTATAAATTATTTCAAAATAAAATTAAATTTAGTAATTAAAATTAAAATCTCTCTCAGTCCTTCATCCTCCCTGCCCTCAACAACACAATTAATAAACAGCATTCATCAGGAAACTGTCCACTAAACCAATGATGCTGTCTTGTTCTTGTTGATATAGACTTTTTAATAAATTTAACAATTAATTTATTTTATGCGTTGCACTTGTTGTTATTGGAGTCTCTAATTTTACCAGTTTAATAATTTATTTCTTTTATGCATTAAGTAATTTTTGTAAGTTTATACATATATGTTTTGCTTCCTGTTCTCCGGTCTTTGTTGTTGCCGTGCAATTTTTGTTGTCGATTGGCTTAAGTTTATTCAGGTTATCATTGCAAGGTCGGCCTCAGTTCCTTACTCTCCATCTCTTTTTCTACTGCTTTATAGTCTGTCTGTCTTCACTTCTCTCCGTATCTTCATGCACTTAAAGCACAGTTTCGCGTTCAATGAGACCTTGCAGTGCAATACTATTCGAAATAATATTTCAGCTTCAAACGGAGCAGTATGTTTTGAAGTAAGAAACATGTTAATGTGTTGTTTTATTAATTATTTTTGAATTGAGAAGCTGTGGTTGAAATTGTGGGAATTCTCAATTACTATCTCTTATGGGAATATCCTTTTTATTGTACGCTCTCTAACCACATTTATAGACTTCACATTTATGCTTTTCTTCTCTTCCTCGGCTAAGTTTTGTGAAGACAGTTTGATTTATTTATTGTTCTTTTTTTGCTAAAGTTGGTTAGCATGATTTCACTATATTTAAAGTCGAATAATGAATATATAAGGTTTATTCACACTGATTTAGACTGATTTAGAAAATAATGACGTGAAATTTCTTTTTGTACACAAAATTTATGAAAGTCATGTGAAAATCAAGCATCGAGTTCTGCAACACAATTTTAGACAAGAGTCGAACTCAGATACAGACTCAGTTACCACAGATGGATCAATTACTATAAGCAGTTAATTCTGGTCTTAATTTATTAGAACAGCGCTAGAGAGTGAGAGCAAGCAAAACATCATCAAAATTTTATTGCATAATTCACAAAAATTAAACTATAACAACAACAACAATAACGACTCCATCAACGAAAACAATGGAAACAGTCGCAGTTTTTTGCGGCCGATGGCGACGTCGTAGTCGTCGTTGTCGTCAGTGACGACTCGCCAAAGGCATTCAACCTGAAAAAGAGGTCAGTGCTCTCTTTCACTGACGCACACTCTCTCTCTCTCTCTCTTTCTTTCTGACGTTATAATGTGCAAGTCTGAAAACCCCATTTGTTCTGCACAGTATCAACAAAAAAACGAAAGGAACACCTTTCAAATTCAAAAATAAAATAAAATTAAATTGAACTAATTTGCTCAAACCGAACAGAATACAAATAAATTGTTAATTTATTGTATACAAGCACTATGGAAGATTGAATTGCGACGCCGAAAATCAAATGTTGGCCGAGAGATCGCTAAAAGATTCAGAGAGGGTGAAGAAGATTATTAATTTCATAGAGAATAAGACTGTCAGCCAACGGCATTATATTGCTTTGTCTGTCTACCACTTCAACTCTTTCTAAAACTTGACGCATAGAAGTTGTTTCTTTTGCCATTTGACTTCTGTCATATGTATACTTATATTAACTATTTTTTTACGTTACATTTTTCCATATGAATATGGCTCTTTCCATCATCATCCACTTATTGCTTACTCCGAATTTTTTTATATAATATTTTCTAATCTGTCTTAATTTCACTCTGACTTTTGAATTACAATAATTATTCTGTTCATGAGCCATGTTTTCATTTACTATGATAAATACGAAAAATGTTGATTATATTTATTAAAATATACTCCTTAAATTAAAATTTAATCCTTTTATAAAAAGAAAGACCGTTTCGTCCAGGTCAGCCTGCCTTTTTAGTTATTCTTATTTTGCTGCTAAGTGGGTAGAAAAGGCTATTCCAATTATAATTAAGTATTGATGATTAAAACGAAAGCGTGTTGTTTCTTTGTATATATTATTGGTTTTAACACCAATTTGAGGGTACAATATGATAAATCAGAAAACTCTTAATCTTTGTTGTTAATCGTATAGATACATATTATATTCATCATTCAATTCCTTTAGTCTTCATAATCGTTTTGTACAATTTATATTTATTTTCATCACACAAATAATGGAGTGAAAAGAAGAAGAGCGGAGTGTCGAGTGCACAATAAAGAATAAATTCATTTGGTTTGGGGTCTTTGACTGCTATCACGATAAGTACTGCGAGGGAGAAATTTTAATCGACTAAAAGTAACAATTTATAACAAAAAAGAAAAAACAAAAACAATGAAATTAATATAACTTCCAGACCAACCATACACAGGATTATAAACCGAAGAAGGAAGAGGAAGCAGGAGGGATATAAGAGTCAACGCTCTCAAAACGATCACAGAGACCAATGGTAGTAGCCCCTCCGTTCGCCCCTTCGTTTGTATGGTTTGACTTCGTCTGAACGTTGAACGAAAATCCTTCACATATATACCTCTCTCTACAACCCTACGAAATTCACTATTTATAAACTATAAAAATATAGGAAGTTCTTCTGCGGAAGACTCTTTCGCGATATCTTAAACAACAGAAATCCTTAAGCCAAAAGTGCATATGGAACATTAACATATCTATCTATCTATCTATCTCCCTCCTTATAAGGAGTTGAGGGTATGAAACAGGATATGGAGAATGGGCACAAGAATAATACGGGAAAGTGAGAGGAAGAGTCAGGTCATGGACTCTTATTGCACATCGACGGCAAATACGGCAGTGTTCGTCTGAATATCATCAGTGCTTCCTTTCCAACCATCTGTCTCTATCTGTTTATATGTTTCTACATCTGTATGTAACACTATGTTCATTCGTTTCTCTTTGTTGTTACTTTGTCTGCATGTTCTCTTATCTTTCTGTCCTTTTTCTGTATAATATAACATATAACGCTTTAAAATGGAAACGCAAATTTTAGCCAAACGTACACCGACTTTAATAAAACTAAATGATATTTCAGAATAACAAATAACTTCAGAAAATCGTAAATTACTTCAGAAAACTTTATACTGAATTTAGAAAATTCATGTATCATTTTGGCATAAACAGAAAACAAGATTGTTTTTTTTATGTTATTTTTATTTATATTAATGTTTATATTGGTTTGTATTGATGTATTATACAAAATTTAGGTCAGTGACTGCTTTTTCATAGAATGTGCTGGACCCACAAGATATGTGAGTGCATTAGATCAATGTTGATATCTCTATGAACGTCTTTCATATATATTGTCATATGTATCGATTACTGTCTTTGAAGCTTCTTGGACTTCTTTCATGCGCAAGCACTCATTACAAATACTGTCAAATATACTACAAATAATATTGTCCCTTTTAACAGCCATATGTTCATGGGTTCGTAAGGTAATCTGAGTTTTTGAGGAATGTTTTTTTTTTTTTTTTCAAATATCTTATAAAACGTTCCGTCCTTCTTCTTATTTTACAGACTACTTCGTAATTTTTAGATCAAAATACAGTTGCGACTGTTTTAAACTGACAAAGGTCAGATATCGCCATATATATATATATAGTTCGTATATGTATATTAGTTCGTATTTTCGTCTTCACCTCTCTTGGTAAATTTCTTCGTTCTCTTAGTTTGTCGAGTGTTCCTTAAACTAAAATTTTTTTTGGTAAATTTTTCATTTCATTCGAGCAAATAGAGTAAGTTTTCGATTTTTTTCTTTGAGTAGTTAACTTACCGATTCTAGAATCTCCTCTACTTTTACTATCTCTCCTAAATTTCTTCTTCCTCACATGTAAATTCTTTTAAAATATATTACACTACTCAAGTTGTCGTCCGTCTACCCATCAATTTGCCATCATGGATGTATATTCAAATTTGTTCAGGCATATGTATGAGTACTTGCCTGTTTGAGTTAGATACGTACCCGCATTTATTTTTGTTTTCGGCTCTGTGGTAGTTTCGTAACGTCTGATTAATTTTCAAAACAGCTGATTGTGTGATAATGATGAAGAAGAAGTCGAATCAAAAGAGAGATGAAGAAATAAACAACTTCTGTAAATACAACAATATTTCACGCACACATCCAGCCAAATATAATCGATAGCAACGTTAAAATAGGTCTTTATCTCTTTCTCTCTCTTCCTTCTAGTTTCTCTCACATTATTCGTACCGTAAAAGGGAGTTGCCCTAAATCTTAAAATGAAGGTTTGAAACATGGGAACCGTAATAAAATACGAAAATATCTTAGTAAGATCTGTGTGGTTTATTTTTTATTTGTTGTCGGAATTGTTGTCGGAGGAGATTTATTATGATATAGTATTCTATCGTGGTGGACGCAAGAAGAAAACTTCTAGTAAAATATTTGTTATTGTAAGAATATGAGGTTGGGCTACAAATTATTCTATAGTAATGCTTTGTTCGAAATAATGCTTGAAATAATGGATAGTATTAATTTAATTTGAATAATAAAAGTAATAATATGTAATATATATTAATGATGTATATGAAACAAAGGGTCTCATAAACTCTTGGTCGTCTTTGTCTACAATGAAACGAATTTAGTAGCAGAGGAAAATATTTACTTTCAATATAGATGTTAATGGCATTGTAGCCACAGTAGCAATTGTCACGGTGCAGATACTCTTTGCAGCCACTCTCTTTGTCTCTCTTTCTGACAGCTCACGAATTAATTTTCGTGCTCTCGAAGCGCATGCGTGCTTCTGCATTGAATATTCCTCTCGTTTGACTTGTTTTGGCTCCTATATCAACGAACTCAAATACTACAACAACTTCTGCAATGCTGTAAGCAACAAAATCACCTGGAATAACAGCATACAGCTGTGTATTGAACCCATTATGTGAAGAGAAACCTTCAGTTCCTTTATCTTTTCTCTGTCATGACGAAGTCGTCGTTCAGAAACGACAAGGGGAAACTCTTTGTGCTGTTTGAAAATTTGGAAAATCCATGATTTTCGCTTACTGACTCGCAGGCAACATGTTGATTGAGCAGTACATAATAACAACTACTACGACACAGGCATAAACACACTGTCAACACCAATAACATCGGCTGCAACAAAAACAACATGTGCCACACACCACAACTAAATTACGTAGTTTTCATCCGAGAAGCATGCGCTTAATCGCTGTCAACGTTAACGCTGACGTAGACGTCCTCGTCGTCATTGCTTCAACTGCTGGCTCGCTCAGCTGTTTGGTATATCGAGTCGTCGTCGAATCAGTTGAACAGCAACTACGCGAGTGAAAACAACTCGAAGCATTGGCGCGATCAAGTTTCGACTTCTTACTCTTTTGAAAATAGTTGGTGGAATTGTTGAGTTGCCAAGTGTTGAGTGTCGCCAGAGCCAGAGAAACAGTTGGGTAACCCCCCACGTATTATTTTCATACAATAGTTTTCCCTCGTTTGTTTAGTTTTTTCTCCATCGTCGATGGATTTCATAAATAATGACAATAAGAATCATTATTGCTTTCAAGAACTTAATAACAACGAACACGCCATCAAACGGTGCGGAGACAAATTTCTTGAGTTAGAAACATTCATCGATATTTGGTGCGACCGTCAGATACTAATACTCTTGGGCCATGTAACATATATTTGCTGTCCCCACGCCCCTCTTTGCGTGTATCCGTTCCTTTGTCGAATCTATCATACATTCGTTTTTGTATAAATATGCGTTCATGATAGTGAGACTTTTTAAGAGATCTGTGGAGTGTTTATATGTTAGTGATGTAACGCAATAAACGAGTGAAAATCATCTGACATTTATCAATTGTATCCAACGTGGCGTAAATTTTTGTTCGTCCCCCACTCAATATTACTCAACTTTACTGCGGGTTTCTACAACTCTGGGTGTAGCAGATATGCTTCAAGAAAAGAAAAAAAACCCAATAGCAAAAAAATCAAAATAAACAGCAACTCTCTTCTGTATTTGTGACCTCTACTTCATTGTATGCGCAAGTGTGAGTGTATATAGAAGGGAAACTGAAAAAAGCGATGTTGAAAACCTGACACACATTTGGCTGTGAAAAGTCGTTGTCGTTTCCCCGTTGCCGTGTGATACTGTGGTTGTTGAGAAATACAAGAGAGTGTAGCAGAACGAAAAAGAGAAGGTGAATTACAAACAAAGAAAGAGAGAAATATGGAGAGTGAGAGAGAACAAAAAAAAAAAAAAAAAAAAAAAAAACAGCTGTGTCCAGCTGAGCTATCGTATACTTAAATTCGTTTACAGTTTGCTGGTTTGTTGACATTCTGGAGCCATATCCTCCACAGCAACAACATTTTTTCAACTTAGAGAAGAGAAAGATAGCAAAAACAGTTAAAGTGTAAGAATTTCGATATCTTCAAGGTTTATTAAAATCTAGAACGTCGCCATCGAGTTCGACGGTAGTATATTGGTGTTTCTTCCTTGTCCTTACTCTCATATAAATCTGTATCTACTGTTTTATTTTTATGACTATAAAATGACAATATGACAATTATGACATTAAAATTTGATATATTTATAAATTATGTTTTTTTGTTTCCTTGCAGTTCAACCGCTTTTAAAATGAGGTCTCAAATAACAGAGTAGGTAAGTATACGCGCACATAAGTACATAAACTTATGCATAGGCTTTTCTTGTACATGGTGATATAATGACGTAACTATTTACATATATCATGGATATTCTGCATAAGTGAATGCATATCGCTGCCTATTTGTCCATCCGCTTTTAGTAGTAACGAAATGGTTTTTTATGTCAATTAAATCAGATGACTCGATTTTACTTTGATGTAAATATATGCATATATTTAGTGTATGTTGTGTTCTAGGCAAGGTATTCATGTATGTGAATCGTTGTTTCCACAAACTGCAAATTTAAAATCACAGAGGCTTTTCCAAACTTCTTACTGAATATTTCTGTTCTAAACAGAAGAAGGAAATTTTTATTAATTTATTGTTTGCTATTTTATTGTGTTATGAAAATTATTCAATGATTCGCTCTCGATCTTACTGCAGAGTAACATTTTTATGCACTGCATTTCATTGTCACTCCATGTTTTTTTTAAAATATATCGTTAATATATTTCTCGCTATTAAAATTAGAGATTTTTATTCCTCTGAATTGATTTTTTTCCCCATTCCAAGTCTTCTCCTAAAGTTCGTATCATGGAAACTCAGAGATCACCTACCCTTCTATGGACGAATTTATTTCTAAAGATATGGACATTTTACATACATAATTTTAGGGATCTACACCAATTTCGTCCTATAATAATACAAACAGTGTATATACAAAAGTAATGAATGAATTTAAGCAAAAAAACATACAGATATGTAGATAGATGAACAAGCGAAGGTACAAATGGAGAATACGTATACTTTTCTTTATTTTCCATGCGTTTCATATGGAGAGAAATATATCATAATATATCCGTATACAGATGGTGTAGAGTGTAAAGAGTCGATAGTTGAATGTGAAATGCAATAACCATGGCCCGAATCCATTCGCACCATACTACTAGTAGTTGTTGTTGTAATATGATTGTTATTGTTTGAGCTGTTGCTATGCTGTTAAAAAGTGCAAACGCGAATGCAACGTGCAACAGTTCAGTTTCACAAACCCACAAACACGTTGTCGGTTCTGACACTGAACGGACATCTATTCAATATGTACCTATACAGTATGTTGAAGTTTCACCAATGGCTGCCTAACACCCGTTTTATCGTATGAACACAGTAGCTGCAACGTTACACATTCAATATCCCTCAACTACTTCAACGAAAATGGCGTATGCGACGACTTTAATGAAAATTAATAAAAATAACAACGACAATATATTTGATTGATTGATGAATTGACTTGATGCATGACACAGGTGGATTGTTGAACGGTTTTTTCTAGAAAAACCATTTTTCGATCCATAACTTGTCCCACTCTAGAGAACACCATACTATTTAGTCTTTTTAACTTCATTCGTTCATGAATACCGCATCGCTTACTTTTTGTGAAACATCGGTTCTGGTGCCGTACGCAGGAATCAGTTGCAGATGACTGAATGAGCGAAGTAGAACATTTTTTTGACAATTTCATGACATCACTAAACCTCCATCACTTTCTCACCTTGTCTTCTCTTCACATATCCATATTCTTTATTTTTGCATCTCTTTCATAGACCTCTTGGAGAAAACCTTCTTTAGTCGATCTATTATTGACTATATCCACATACTTACTCTTCTACATCTTAGAAGAAAATAAATGTCTATGAGAACTGGTATAGTGGCTGTAATCTAACCGCGCAGTACCTGCACACTGTCGATTACTCCAATTTAGCATTGTAGTGGATTAGATTATCAACAGTAACTAAACCCATTACAACATTAAATAATACTTTCGAAAGCACATGAGAACGCGTTGGAAAATGTATCAAACAGACAAAATAAATTAAACGAAACTAGTTTGCACAAACACAGATAGTCAGCAAGACCTATAGGGGAATTTAAGTTTTCTTATTGCACTGCCGGTGATTTCACTGATCACAGTAGTAATAAGCAGTCCGCTGCGTTTTGTGCAGCTTCGGCAGTCTATAGGTAGGCGCTATTGTTGATCACCGATCAGCTGCGAACGAGCGTGCGGTAACATTACAGCAATCACTAATGCGATTTTCTTGCCAAAAGAAAACTTCTCTTACAATGAGTTAGCAGTATCGTTTTGAAAAGGAAGGGTATATTTTTTTCTATTTAAATATTTTCTATTTTTTATTTTGTTCTTAAATTATTTATTATATTATTATTATCATTTATTATGTTAATTATAGAAAAACAAAACTTTCTTAAAAAGCTCGAGAAATGAGTCAGTTTTGAATTATTGCAATCAAGAGCGACTGATTAAGAAAAGGAGAGCGAAAGGAGGTCGCAGATATACAAAGATATCGAAAACGGAGACAGAATCTTAAAACCATTGGTGAGTGGATCATAAATCTATTAATGACCACAGACACCCCCCAAAGATCCTTCTATAAAAATCCTATGGTAAGCAATTTTTTATGGACCACACAAATTCTATATTATTCAATATACGGATATACACTGAGTCACTCCTTCATATCTTCTCTTCTTGAACTGTCTCATTCGACCTGACACAGTTAAACACTCCCGAATCATACGATAGTATAAATGAGCAAAGTGCAGTACAAGTACGAGTATTATATCTCACATAATATTTGTCTGTCGGACCGAGAGTCCGAAGTTTTTTGAAACTTTCCAAAATAAGTTTAACATATTATCCTAATTTTATGTACTGCTAAAAATATATTTTCAAAAGTAGTTATTCAAAGGGTTACTTCTCTCCATATGTCATTTGTCCCTCCACTACAATCCTCATCTCTCGCATTTTTCTTTAATATCAGATGAACATTGAATAATCTTCCTTCTTATTATTCGAACACAGTTTCTTCTCATTCCCCGTTTCATTGCTGCGACATCATTGAACATGATCCCTACGACAGTGTCGAGTTCCTCCACCACGTCCTCGCCCACCACATCAACTCTCGCGGGCAACAGTCAGCAAAACTATTCTACTGCTATGATTGGAATCGCATCTCTAATCTTAGAGGGACGCGCCATATCTGAGGACGAGTTTCAGCAGCATCAAGTCGCATTGCGAGGCACACAAAGCGCAGAACAAAGCGCCCACAAAGTTGACTCAGAGCCGTTTTTGCACGGCAGTGGCAGCGTTGGTGACCGACAGTCACCTGTGCCTTCAACGTCCCGAGCAGCAACCCGGCATATGAGCAACATAACAACGAACCCACTCGTGCTAGGATGTGTATCTGTCACCACAACTGGGGGTTCACTGTTCGATGACATTTTTGACGACCCTTCATTCGCTGCAGCCGCCGAGAGCACGCACCAGCGCTGGACCCAGAAGCTCTGCCAGCTGCGACAAGTCTCGCCCGCGTCGAGTATGAACCGAGACGGCGTCGTCTACGAACAGAAAGTCGGAAGCGACGCAGGGGAGCCGGCACACGCCATTAATACAGAATCAAACCGTCCTGATAAGGAAGACTTCGAGGTCGTCCGACGTGTGATGAACAATCGTTCAAGCATGTCGAACTCCGGAGGCAGTACGGCCTCGTCGCCCGGCTCGACTGATAACTTCCTACACTCACTGCAGTCTCTGGCCACCACCTGTTTGCGTGGCGCTAGTCCTGTTGTCGAGACAGGTGTTGATGTGAGCACTACTAGGCACTCCATGTACCGTTCGACGCCGCCTCAATGTTTCCATCCCTTTGTTCACGAAGTGCCTGGCTCGGCCAGCAGCAGTGGTAGTGGTATCCAGTCGCCGCTGACTGGGCCATGGTTGCCTTCCACTTCAGTAGCTGGCACATGTGCGTATTCATCATTCAGATTCTCTACCCACAGACATAGAGAAAATTTCTCAACATCGACGACTATGATGCTAAAATCGCCGCGAGAATCGTTCACTTCCAATTCGACAAAGGAGTCCACTTCGTCATCGTACCCGCAGCTGGGGCCACACTGTGAGCAGTTTTTACGTAAGATGGGCCTAGGCAAGGTTGAATCTGCTGATGCAGAGGATCATTTCTGTGATATGTCGTATGTAAATATAAACGTGAGTGGTGGCGTCTCTTTTCGGATATGAATTTTTCTTATTCATCATTCGTTATATTTTTAGTGTTCTCGATGGCGTGCCTACAATTTGAAGATGGAAGCAATAATTGCCCGCGGCGAACCAATTTGCATCGAGGTCTACCTGGGTCCTATGGGCCACAAAATTTTGTTGGAGCAATGGATTCTCACACAGAAGGACAAGTTAGTATTGTTTTCTAGTGTTCGAGGCATTATCTAATTGTTTACCTCTTAACCCAATGTAGGGTACCACCACCTACCATGACACTGCCCTCTCTGTGTAGCGCCATTCGTAGTCAGCTGTATTTCTCTCAAATCAGTGCTTGGTGCGATCTGATAAAGAAGTCGGACAACACTATCTATGATACAGGCCGCGTCATCTTTCCCACGAATATGGGAACCGCTGGCGACTTGGCAACAACGGGCACTTCACCCACATCTAGCTCCTCGTCTACATCAAATAACCAAGGTCCCGGTATGGCATCACCCACTCGTCGGCCTCGGCTTAATATCTTCTATCGCATCAAACAGTACGATTCTACGGCGAGCTTTAACACGAAACCACACGTCCACAATTTCCCAAGTGTGGTAATTTCTGAAGGTTGTAGTCTATCGGTTTGTCTTAAAAGTCTTCCACGTATCAACGGCGGCATCCCCAAACTTGGGACGGTGGCGCTCCCGATACCAGTTTCACTCGAAAAGTCACAGAACCCGAACGTTAGTGCATCGTGTGCGGACTCTGGCAGCACATCTACAAGGGAAAGTGCCTTCGCAAACTTAGTGTCATCAATACCACCACCTATACCACAAAATCTAACATCAGTCAGAACTGCAATATCAACTCCTAAAACTAGTCGAAACTGTGATATCAACAAAGCGAGTATTACTCCTGATCGTGCCCATCCACCATCTAGCACCAATACCCACTCAGCTAATAACTTATCATCGCCATCCTCACCACGCTCTCATTCAACAGATAAGTCCAAGTGCAAGTTCTTTATCGACGAAGAGGAGCTTCGTGATGATGATGTTACCAACGACGATGAGGAAGACTGCACGAACTACAGTGGATGCGGTGATAGCTCTAATAGCTCTTTTAACTCCAACCTATCACATCGTGAGAAGCAATTAATGAAGTATAGGAAGCGAATGTTAAAGCGGGATAAGAAATCCACTCGAAAACCGACTTCCCTCGCGACAATTGAATCTTACGAACAGGTGGCTGCGTCAGCGAGCGATTGGCAACAGCGTCCCAAAAGGGAAGACATGAATGGGGTTTATTATCAACCAATGGATCAGGGTGATGACGTAGACGAGAAACTTGCAGAAAACTACTCCCAGCAGCGTTCGTTATCTCCGCTTAAAACCGGTAACGATCATTTCAGTATTTCTTCCCCTTCCTCAAGCATCCAGAGTCATCCTTCTGGTGTCGTGGCCATGATATCCACTGGCACACAGACCCAGATGACCTGCTGCCATTGCGGCGGCGAGAAAGTACTTCTCTGTCCGACTTGTATCAACTCCTGCGACGGTCCTTTAGTACGCACCGACGACATGGACGGATTGGACTCGTGCAGCATCAGTAGCAGTGAGATCATTCATACGCCTCGAAATAAAGCCGAGCTCTTGCTGCAGGCCATTCAACGCACCCCGAAAGCAGTCAAAAAGAAGAAGAAGAAGGCAATGCGTAACTCTCCGCCACCAAGCGGTACAATCGATATCTGCTCGTCTAAGAATAATAATCATACGGGCCAGGTGGCGGGGTCAGCTGGTTGTCAGGTATGCAAACGTCAGAAGACGCAGCATAACTTCAGTTCTAGTGGTGATGCCGATTGCAATGATGAGGAGATCCAGAAAGCAGGTGTTGATGAGGATAGTAACGATTATGATGAAAGACTTCAACAAAACACCCCCAAAGTGGTCCACCAGACATCGTATGTTATGGACCAGGTACGAAGCGATTATTGTTAATGTCTTGTACCACAAGTAAATCCTCTTTTCCCTACAGGAATCCTTTGTCTCTTCGACTAAATTGACGCCACAACTCAACAAGTGTTCATTATATAACAATGGCTCCGTCAACAACAACCTCACAGTCGCTAATACCCATATTAAGATTTCGTCTCCATCATCGTGCAATTCTTTAAATGAGATGAAAATGGACAGCATAGACAACACTGCCACAGCAGAAGCTACAGTCGGCAGCAGACAAACGAGCAACTGCACTCCGCCTAGCGAAACCATTTTAATCAACTGTGAAGACACACCATTGGCAGCACAGTTCAAGACACCGACCAACATTGTGCATCAACAGAAAAATCAGCTGCACGAATACCAACGCAAGCAGACACCAAAACCGACGCTGTTGAAGATATCGGCTACATACAACGGTGGTGCTGGAGGTGACGGCATAAAACTGAATGGACAAGACCATTATGAAGAGACACCTCCGCCACATAATGCACTACTGTTGCGCAAGGGATTACCAAAAGTCAACTTGACTCCGATCTTCTGCAACCCTTCGGCCACGGTCTCCGCTTCTACGTCGTATCAAGGAACTTTGCCTATCCCTATAAGCAGCTGCCCCGTCCTCAGAGAGTCCAAACCCGTCAGTAAGTTTTCCTTCGAAAACGTCGACCTCGCAACATCTACCACTGCCGCTATGAACACCGTCGTCGACAACAGTAGCATCCCTGTGCAGAAATCTTTCTCGGCTCCAACGTTGCCAAATTCACCATCACTTTCGCCCCGGTTCTCTAAACAAGCTGCTATCTACAAGCGGCGCTCGCGCCACCTCTCAGAACGTTCCGATCGTTCGTCAATGGGATCGGACGAGCAGTTCTCCGATGAGGAGTTAGATAACGGAATATATAGTCCAGTTTCGTCGCCAATGAAAATGCGGTCACGTACAGCTGGTTTCTTTGGACGCCAATCGTTACTAGGGAACCTAGAGGAATCACTTTTGCAGAAGCGCTTAGTGCCAAAGGTCGATGTGGTCGGGTTCAAGGTGCTATTGGGTGCTTCAGGTGGCTTCTGCCCCACGCAGTTGAGCATCCCGGCCGCTGCATACTTCTATGAGCTACACGGGGAAACATTAAGTACGCCCTATGTGGTAAGTTTGAAGCAATTTCAATATAATAAAATTTAATTAAATACTTAACAACTCAGTGCAATATTCGGCTTCCTCGTAAGGGCTACTCTGTGCCTCGCGCTGGCACAATACAGGTCACTCTGTTGAACCCGATGGGCACTGTTGTACGTATGTTCGTTATCCCATATGACATGCGTGACATGCCGCCCCTGCATCAGACGTTCATCCGCCAGCGCGTCCTGGCTGAAGCCAGCATCAACGAGACTATTGAGACATCTTCTTCCAACTATAACCTCTGTCAGATAGATTGTGACGGTGGCATCGAAAACCAATCGGAGGACAATCAATCGGAATCCAAGATGAATAATTTCGATGGTTCCGGTGGTGGGGTACTCAAGGTTGACTCGAACAGTACAACGAACTATAATAACTCCAATTGCAATACGAACATCAATAGCAATAAGTATCGTCTTTCACCCAATGGTGGCCTGCATGGTGAAAGCAATCTTGGACACTTCATATCCGCGGAACATATGAAACGCCTGCGCTACTCTATACATTTAAGGTAAGTTGGCTAAATTTCACCCCTATTAATAGATGCGTTAGTTCTTTCCCTTGTATTCTCAGATTCCAGACATCGCGCTCCGGACGTCTCTCACTACACACAGACATACGACTCCTGATCTCACGTCGCACCGACTGCGACACTGCGGCGGCCCACGCTAAAGGCGTCCTTGAGGCTCCCAACGACCTGGTCACTGACACCGTGATGCCCTCGAATCCGAAATACAGCGCGCGTCAGGAGAATCCTAGCAAGATTTAGTAGTTGTTATAACAGCTGCGCTCGCAAGCGCACCACTACTTCTGGAATCTGCTGCGGGAGGTGCGGAGGCTATTTGTAAAATTTTAGTTTTGCAACAAAAATTTAGCGTATCCACTCCTTCTAATCAACTCAGCTGAAGCCCGTGTGGCCGTTTGCGATTGGTCTAATTTTTAAAATATCTTATATTTTGTTAGATCAATGTGTTTTTAAATTAGTTTGAGACTCGAGTGAATTGTGATGGTTTGTGATTCGTCCTCTTGATTTTACACCAAAATATTATTTTTGTAAATTTGATAGTTGACGGAATATCGAAAATATGTGTGTATAATATTTATTTTAAAATCCATTACTTCCCTCATCCTTGCTCTCTACATAGACGATACGTCTTCGTAGAAATATTTCTTTATTTTAGACAATTTTTCCAAAATAATTTAATTTAATTTTTACCTTATTTTTTATGTGAATAAACAATAATAATGAATTATTTTTAAAGTCTTGAGTAATCAGCATGTGCAGCCGAGACGAGTGTATCGGCCTGTCCATCCGTCGATCCGTCTGTCTTTCTGGCTAGCTGGCTCTCGGTCCCACTGACTGTATGTCTATCGCGTTTGGTGGAAAGGATCTAGACCCAGTGAAAGAACTGTCGATAATTTAAAGTAATGACCTAAATGTATGTATAAATCTTGATTAAGGGTTAGGAACAGATGGGAAGAGAGAGTTAGAGAGGACGCTCATATCGATCCATGTTTTATAAACAGTTTATTATTTCATTGATTTGCTTTGTGGTCATTCAAAATTTAACTTAACTCTTAATGAGAATTAGAGCTGTTTAAAATTGTGATGAGAGTATTATGAGAGAATAGATGAGAGGTCAATTACTTGGGTGGGGATGTGGGGAGTCCACAGTTCGTATAAGGTTAAGCATTTCTGTGATACGGTATGAGCGGTGCTTCTGTACATGATAGTAATCTTTTTTTGTCTGTCTTCATTTTATCTCTATTTACTTCTGTTTGATTAGTTCGTATTTCAACAAACTTCGAAAAAAAACACCAACCAAAACACCATATATATATGTACATATATATATATATATATATATATATATATATATATATATATATATATATATATATATATATATATATATATAACATAATATGATTATGAAGTGTAGTTTTATTATTTTCAACGAATTCTACAATTTAAATAAGGTTCTGTTATAGTTGTCTTATCCTCCTGAATCCTCCTGCAGTGGGTGTGGCGAAGGAGGGTTAAAGTTTTGACTCGATCAAAACTGATTGTACTCATTATGTGGTGGTTACGCATACACGTATTAAAAAAACATTGGAAAAGAATAATATATAAACATATTTATAAAAATCTATATATGATGAAACAAATATAATTACATAATATTATTATTAGTTGTAAGAACATGTAAGAGAATCGACATTAATCCGTGAATTTAATTTAAGGTGTGATTAATAAAGATTTTTCTCCTTTTTTTTATGTTCAAGCTTTATTTTTTGTAGTATATCTTTTCTGAATTGGCATTACATTTTTTCTATTTGTTAATATTTTCTGAATTTGGAGTTAGCTTAAGATGAGCAGATTATCTGCTTATCTGCTTCAAACACTGCCAAGGGATTTCTGACTTCACTATACTTTTTTCCTGTTCCTTTGATTTTCTGCAATATAATTTGGTAGTCGAAAGTAGTGAGTGAACGATAAATTATGAGAATAGGGGCGTAGGTTTTCAGAGTCCTATTGAATCGAATGCAGTAAAATTGTTGATTCGAGTTGTAAAACTAAGTAGTTGGGTGAAAAAATTGTAAAGTTCATAAACGTAGCTTATACGAAAAATAAATAGGGGGTCTGGAATGAAACCGGAAAGGAAATAAATGTGCTTACTTCTATTATAGGGCGTCTTTCTAGGACAAAAGAGGGATTGATTAGAGTTTCTGGCTCAGCATCTGTTGGATGACATGGAAAAATAATATGAAAACAATAAAAATGCATAGAAATTCTATCTTTGTATGTTAAATCAAATCAGTAAAATCCATTTGAGATTCAATAAAATAAAGAAACTTAGAATCACCTTTTGTTGTTTTTCATATATTTATTTCAAATAACTAGCCGTTACTTAATTTCGAAAAAATTATCAACAACCTTTCGATGTTACCACCAGGCGAAGTTTTCCTCCCGTAATAAAATATAAATAAATAAAATTATATAAAAAGACAAGTAAATTAAAACTAATCAATATAATAAGTTTAACAGAAAAAAAAAATGTAATAAAAATGAAAAATATTCCCAAGACTGAAGAATAAATATGAGAAAAATAGTTTGCAACAAAAAACCAACAACATTCAAATATTCTTTGAGGAAACTTAGTGACATAATATCCTCAAATTACAGTTTTAATTTTCTTCAAAGTTGTGTTATCACTCCCTTCTATTCACTCTATCTTCTGTATCCCTCTCACAAATTCCATTAACGAATCTTTTCAAATCAAAGTTATCTTCAAAAGATAACTAATTTTCCCAAAGGCGAAGTGAAAACATTGTTATTTTTAGTTGTGAGAGGGAAAACAAATTGAAATTAGGGATGATAGGCACCAAAGATTTAGTAAAATTGCGTAGATTCTCAGATGTTAAAAACACGGATTATCATTAGTATAAACCTTACATATTATCCCTTTTCGCGTTTCAAATATTAAAATAATTCTAGACTAAAATAATTCTGAAAGTTTTGAAGCATTTTATTAAGTTTCATTTATTTTTTCAAATATTTTAATTACAACATATAAAAATGCGTTATGTAAATGATTTCAGTTTCCACAACACTTACAAAGTAAATAAATTTTCCTGAACACATATCATTGAAATTGTTTCTTATTGCATATTTAATTACATATTTTTAAGATTTTTGACTAATAATTTTCCCTGCGGAAACGGAACGTTTATAATACGATATATAAACGTTAAGTTTTCAGTCTATAAACAAAAAGCTCAAAAAGGTCAGGTTTCTAGATGCCTGTATACCAATGGAGTACACATAACGTACACAACACGTAATTTTCAATGCATAAAATATGATGCCCAAATTGCATGGGTTTGTTAGAATATTCAAGTTGTGGTGGAAAACAATCAGCTGTTTGGCAAATAAAAGACATTTGTCAAATATAAAAAAAATAGATACAGCGTTGCCATAAAAATTAATAACGGAATTTTACGTTATATTAGAGTTAATATCATAAGATTTCATTGTTCCCACGGGCCGAGTTGGCGATTCTCAGTTCCTGAGAATTCAGTCGAGCCAGCTCGGGTAAATTGCAACAACAACAATCGTTGTTCCCACGGACTGAAGCTCATCCTTTGCTTGATGATTCTATAAAATAATATCGATATAATTTATTTATATAAAATTTATAATCTTTTTAAATGTCTTTTAACATAAGTGCATAAAACAGATTGATAGCACTTTCTCAAATATATTTGTGGTGGTGGTGCATGGCCGTTCTTAGTGCGTGGAGTGATTTGTCTGGTTAATTCTGATAACGAACGAGACTCAAATATATTAAAAAGATGCCTTCAGGATTATGGCGTTGAACCTTATATAGCCTTCATTCATGAATGCAGTAAAATATGTGAGTGTTTGAATATGTTTATATAAGTGGATTTATAGGATAATATTATTGATTTTTAATTGTTTTTTTTTGTTTATTTTTCATGAACATGTTCGTTTTATGAATATGTTCGTTATTTTTTTTTGTTTTTTTGTTTGTGTTTACAATGCATTGCTACCTTCTTCAATTTATTTTATAAGAGGTACGCATACATAGAACATTTGTTGTACTTATATAATATTTTATATATAAGTTAATATTCATATATATTTAGTATTAATTTTATTTTTAATATTCATTTATATGAACTAAGAAATTCGCAACAACAAATGTTTGGGTTCAAAAGAAAATAAATTATTGAAAGAATTAATATATGCCAGAAATAGTGTATTTTTGATTTCTTACAATAAATAATATGTGACAATACATTAATAATCTCACTGTAAGAGGTGGATCACTCGGTTCATTAGTATTATGTGATAAATATTAATATTTAATTCATTATAACATATGAATTTATAAATGTCAACATACATTTATAAAATGTATTGAAAATAAGTAAATGTATATAAAATATATTATTTAAAGATATATTATTTAATACAACAAATATAAAATTGAATATATAACCTTTTATTTAAATTAACGAATGTAGCTATAAATTTGGCTTAATTCGTCTACAATAATGTTGTTTAAATGATATTTTTTATATAAAAGAATATCAAAATGCTAATATAATATAAACATTAATCTGGTTGATCCTGCCAGTAGATATATGCTTGTTTGAAAGAATAAGCCATGCATGTCTAAGTACATACGAATTAAAAGTGAAACCGCAATAGGCTAATTATATCAGTTATGGTTCCTTAGATCGTTAACAGTTGTTGGGATAACTGTGGTAATTCTAGAGCAAATACATGCAATATAAACACGAACCTTTTGGAACGTGTGCTTTTATTAGGCCAGTTCTTTCAGTTACAGTTTGCATTTATATTATTCTTCTTGCGGTTCCTTAGCGGAAATGTCATTTTTGTGGCCAAAATAGAAAATTTAAAAAATTATCTAGTGCGAAGTTTCATAGGCCTACGGCGCTTAGTTTAGCCTCTAGAGCCGTTTAAATTTTCGGTAAAAAACATTTTCTAGTAAAATCCGACTCAGTGCTCCTAGAAACTTGAAACTTGAGGACGATGATATGTAGGGGTTGTATGTTCTGCTGGTTGAATTGCGTGACGTTCTAAGTACAACTTGGGAAGATATGAGCCAAAACGATAGAGCAGGGGTGGCCAAAATATGAACAATTTAAAAGTACAAGAAAACGAATTTAGCCAGTTCTTTCAGTTATAGTTTGCATTTATATTATTCTCCTTGCGATTTCTTAGCGAAAATGTCGTTTATGTGGTGAAAATAGAGAAATTGAAAAATTATCTAGTGCGAAGTTTCATAGGCCTACGGCGCTTAGTTTAGCCTCTAGAGCCGTTTAAAGTTTCGGTAAGAAGCATTTTCTTGTAATATCCGACTCAGTGCTCCTAGAGACTTGAAACTTGAGGACGATGATATGTAGGGGTTGTATGTTCTGCTGGTTGAATTGTGTGACGTTCTAATTACAATTTTGGAAGATGTGAGCCGAAACGATAGAGCAGGGGTGGCCAAAATATGAACAATTTAAAAGTACAAGAAAACGAATTTAGCCAGTTCTTTCAGTTATAGTTTGCATTTATATTATTCTCCTTGCGATTTCTTAGCGGAAATGTCATTTTTGTGGCCAAAATAGAAAATTTAAAAAATTATCTAGTGCGAAGTTTCATAGGCCTACGGCGCTTAGTTTAGCCTCTAGAGCCGTTTAAATTTTCGGTAAGAAACATTTTCTTGTAAAATCCGACTCAGTGCTCCTAGAGACTTGAAACTTGAGGACGATGATATGTAGGGGTTGTAGGTTCTGTTGGTTGAATTGTGTGACGTTCTAATTACAACTTGGGAAGATATGAGCCAAAACGATAGAGCAGGGATAGCCAAAATATGAAAAATTCAAAAGTGCAAAAAAACGAATTTAGCCAGTTCTTTCAGTAATAGTTTGCATTTATATCATTTTCGTTGGGATCCCTTAGCGGAAATGTCGTTTATGTGGTGAAAATAGAGAAATTGAAAAATTATCTAATACGAAGTTTCATAGGCCTACGGCGCTTAGTTTAGCCTCTAGAGCCGTTTAAAGTTTCGGTAAGAAGCATTTTCTTGTAATATCCGACTCAGTGCTCCTAGAGACTTGAAACTTGAGGACGATGATATGTAGGGGTTGTAGGTTCTGCTGGTTGAATTGTGTGACGTTCTAAGTACAACTTGGGAAGATATGAGCCAAAACGATAGAGCAGGAGTGGCCAAAATATGAAAAATTTAAAAGTGCAAAAAAACGAGTTTAGCCAGTTCTTTCAGTTATAGTTTGCATTTATATTATTCTCCTTGCGATTCCTTAGCAGAAATGTTGTTTTTGTGGCCAAAATAGATAGTCTGAAAAATTATCTAGTGCGAAGTTTCATAGGCCTACGACGCTTAGTTTAGCCTCTAGAGCCGTTTAAAGTTTCGGTAAGAAACATTTTCTTGTAAAATCCGACTCAGTGCTCCTAGAGACTTGAATCTTGAGGTCGATGATATGTAGGGGTTGTATGTTCTGCTGGTTGAATTGCGTGACGTTCTAAGTACAACTTGGGAAGATATGAGCCAAAACGATAGAGCAGGGGTGGCCAAAATATGAAAAATTCAAAAGTGCAAAAATACGAATTTAGCCAGTTCTTTCAGTTATAGTTTGCATTTATATTATTCTCCTTACGATTCCTTGGCGGAAATGTCGTTTTTGTGGCCAGAATAGAGAATTTGAAAAATTATATAGTGCGAAGTTTCATAGGCCTACGGCGCTTCGTTTAGCCTCTAGAGCCGTTTAAAGTTTCGGTAAGAAACATTTTCTTGTAAAATCCGACTCAGTGCTCCTAGATACTTGAAACTTGAGGACGATGATATGTAGGGGTTGTATGTTCTGCTGGTTGAATTGTGTGACGTTCTAATTACAACTTGGGAAGATATGAGCCAAAACGATAGAGCAGGGGTGGCCAAAATATGAAAATTTCAAAAGTGCAAAAAACCAATTTAGCCAGTTCTTTCAGTTATAGTTTGCATTTATATTATTCTCCTTGCGATTCCTTAGCGGAAATGTCGTTTTTGTGGCCAAAATAGAGAATTTGAAAAATTATCTAGTGCGAAGTTTCATAGGCCTACGGCGCTTCGTTTATCCTCTAGAGCCGTTTAAAATTTCGGTAAGAAACATTTTCTAGTAAAATCCGACTCAGTGCTCCTAGAGACTTGAAACTTGAGGACGATGATATGTAGGGGTTGTATCTTCTGCTGGTTGAATTGTGTGACGTTCTAATTACAACTTGGGAAGATATGAGCCAAAACGATAGAGCAGGGGTGGCCAAAATATGAAAATTTCAAAAGTGCAAAAAACCAATTTAGCCAGTTCTTTCAGTTATAGTTTGCATTTATATTATTCTCCTTGCGATTCCTTAGCGGAAATGTCGTTTTTGTGGCCAAAATAGAGAATTTGAAAAATTATCTAGTGCGAAGTTTCATAGGCCTACGGCGCTTCGTTTATCCTCTAGAGCCGTTTAAAATTTCGGTAAGAAACATTTTCTAGTAAAATCCGACTCAGTGCTCCTAGAGACTTGAAACTTGAGGACGATGATATGTAGGGGTTGAACGTTCTGCTGGTTGAATTGTGTGACGTTCTAAGTACAACTTGGGAAGATATGAGCCAAAACGATAGAGCAGGGGTGGCCAAAATATGAAAAATTTAAAAGTGCAAAAAAACGAGTTTAGCCAGTTCTTTCAGTTATAGTTTGCGTTTATATTATTCTCCTTACGATTCCTTGGCGGAAATGTCGTTTTTGTGGCCAGAAGAGAGAATTTGAAAAATTATATAGTGCGAAGTTTCATAGGCCTACGGCGCTTCGTTTAGCCTCTAGAGCCGTTTAAATTTTCGGTAAGAAACATTTTCTTGTAAAATCCGACTCAGTGCTCCTATAGACTTGAAACTTGAGGACGATGATATGTAGGGGTTGTATGTTCTGCTGGTTGAATTGCGTGACGTTCTAAATACAACTTGGGAAGATATGAGCCAAAACGATAGAGCAGGGGTGGCCAAAATATGAAAAATTCAAAAGTGCAAAAAAACGAATTTAGCCAGTTCTTTCAGTTATAGTTTGCATTTATATTATTCTCCTTACGATTCCTTGGCGGAAATGTCGTTTTTGTGGCCAGAATAGAGAATTTGAAAAATTATATAGTGCGAAGTTTCATAGGCCTACGGCGCTTCGTTTAGCCTCCAGAGCCGTTTAAAGTTTCGGTCAGAAACATTTTCTAGTAAAATCCGACTCAGTGCTCCTAGAGACTTGAAACTTGAGGACGATGATATGTAGGGGTTTTATGTTCTGCTGGTTGAATTGTGTGACGTTCTAAGTACAACTTGGGAAGATATGAGCCAAAACGTTAGAGCAGGGGTGGCCAAAATATGAAAAATTCAAAAGTGCAAAATAATCGAATTTAGGCAGTTCTTTCAGTTATAGTTTACATTTATATTATTCTCCTTACGATTCCTTAGCGGAAATGTCGTTTTTGTGGCCAGAATAGAGAATTTAAAAAATTATCTAGTGCGAAGTTTCATAGGCCTACGGCGCTTCGTTTAGCCTCCAGAGCCGTTTAAAGTTTCGGTAAGAAACATTTTCTAGTAAAATCCGACTCAGTGCTCCTAGAGACTTGAAACTTGAGGACGATGATATGTAGGGGTTGTATGTTCTGCTGGTTGAATTGTGTGACGTTCTAAGTACAACTTGGGAAGATATAAGCCAAAACGATAGAGCAGGGGTGACCAAAATATGAAAAATTCAAAAGTGCAAAAAAACGAATTTAGCCAGTTCTTTCAGTTATAGTTTGCATTTATATTATTCTCCTTGCGATTCCTTAGCAGAAATGTCGTTTTTGTGGCCAGAATAGAGAATTTGAAAAATTATATAGTGCGAAGTTTCATAGGCCTACGGCGCTTCGTTTAGCCTCTAGAGCCGTTTAAAGTTTCGGTAAGAAACATTTTCTAGTAAAATCCGACTCAGTGCTCCTAGAGACTTGAAACTTGAGGACGATGATATGTAGGGGATGTATGTTCTGCTGGTTGAATTGCGTGACGTTCTAAGTACAACTTGGGAAGATATGATCCAAAACGATAGAGCAGGGGTAGCCAAAATATGAAAAATTCAAAAGTGCAAAATAAACGAATTTAACCAGTTCTTTCAGTTATAGTTTGCATTTATATTATTCTCCTTACGATTCCTTAGCGGAAATGTCGTTTTTGTGGCCAGAATAGAGAATTTGAAAAATTATATAGTGCGAAGTTTCATAGGCCTACGGCGCTTAGTTTAGCCTCTAGAGCCGTTTAAATTTTCGGTAAGAAACATTTTCTAGTAAAATCCGACTCAGTGCTTCTAGAAACTTGAAACTTGAGGACGATGATATGTAGGGGTTGTATGTTCTGCTGGTTGAATTGCGTGACGTTCTAAGTACAACTTGGGAAGATATGAGCCAAAACGATAGAGCAGGGGTGGCCAAAATATGAAAAATTCAAAAGTGCAAAAAAACGAATTAAGCCAGTTCTTTCAGTAATAGTTTGCATTTATATTATTCTCCTTGCGATTCCTTCCTTTTGTGGCCAAAATAGAGAATTTGAAAAATTATCTAGTGCGAAGTTTCATAGGCCTACGGCGCTTCGTTTAGCCTCTAGAGCCGTTTAAAGTTTCGGTCAGAAACATTTGCTTGTAAAATCCGACTCAGTGCTCCTAGAGACTTGAAACTTGAGGACGATGATATGTAGGGGTTGTATGTTCTGCTGGTTGAATTGCGTGACGTTCTAAGTACAACTTGGGAAGATATAAGCCAAAACGATAGAGCAGGGGTGGCCAAAATATGAAAAATTCAAAAGTGCAAAAAAACGAATTAAGCCAGTTCTTTCAGTTATAGTTTGCATTTATATTATTCTCCTTGCGATTCCTTAGCGAAAATGTCGATTTTGTGGCCAAAATGGAGAATTTGAAAAATTATATAGTGCGAAGTTTCATAGGCCTACGGCGCTTCGTTTAGCCTCTAGAGCCGTTTAAATTTTCGGTAAGAAACATTTTCTTGTAAAATCCGACTCAGTGCTCCTAGAGACTTGAAACTTGAGGACGATGATATGTAGGGGTTGTATGTTCTGCTGGTTGAATTGCGTGACGTTCTAAGTACAACTTGGGAAGATATGAGCCAAAACGATAGAGCAGGGGTGGCCAAAATATGAAAAATTCAAAAGTGCAAAGAAACGAATTAAGCCAGTTCTTTCAGTTATAGTTTGCATTTATATTATTCTCCTTACGATTCCTTAGCGGAAATGTCGTTTTTGTGGCCAGAATAGAGAATTTGAAAAATTATATAGTGCGAAGTTTCATAGGCCTACGGCGCTTCGTTTAGCCTCCAGAGCCGTTTAAAGTTTCGGAAAGAAACATTTTCTAGTAAAATCCGACTCAGTGCTCCTAGAGTCTTGAAACTTGAGGACGATGATATGTAGGGGTTGTATATTCTGCTGGTTGAATTGCGTGACGTTCTAAGTACAACTTGGGAAGATATGAGCCAAAACGATAGAGCAGGGGTGGCCAAAATATGAAAAATTCAAAAGTGCAAAGAAACGAATTAAGCCAGTTCTTTCAGTTATAGTTTGCATTTATATTATTCTCCTTGCGATTCCTTAGCGAAAATGTCGATTTTGTGGCCAAAATGGAGAATTTGAAAAATTATATAGTGCGAAGTTTCATAGGCCTACGGCGCTTCGTTTAGCCTCTAGAGCCGTTTAAATTTTCGGTAAGAAACATTTTCTTGTAAAATCCGACTCAGTGCTCCTAGAGACTTGAAACTTGAGGACGATGATATGTAGGGGTTGTATGTTCTGCTGGTTGAATTGCGTGACGTTCTAAGTACAACTTGGGAAGATATGAGCCAAAACGATAGAGCAGGGGTGGCCAAAATATGAAAAATTCAAAAGTGCAAAGAAACGAATTAAGCCAGTTCTTTCAGTTATAGTTTGCATTTATATTATTCTCCTTACGATTCCTTAGCGGAAATGTCGTTTTTGTGGCCAGAATAGAGAATTTGAAAAATTATATAGTGCGAAGTTTCATAGGCCTACGGCGCTTCGTTTAGCCTCCAGAGCCGTTTAAAGTTTCGGTCAGAAACATTTTCTAGTAAAATCCGACTCAGTGCTCCTAGAGACTTGAAACTTGAGGACGATGATATGTAGGGGTTGAACGTTCTGCTGGTTGAATTGTGTGACGTTCTAAGTACAACTTGGGAAGATATGAGCCAAAACGATAGAGCAGGGGTGGCCAAAATATGAAAAATTTAAAAGTGCAAAAAAACGAGTTTAGCCAGTTCTTTCAGTTATAGTTTGCGTTTATATTATTCTCCTTACGATTCCTTAGCGGAAATGTCGTTTTTGTGGCCAGAAGAGAGAATTTGAAAAATTATATAGTGCGAAGTTTCATAGGCCTACGGCGCTTCGTTTAGCCTCTAGAGCCGTTTAAATTTTCGGTAAGAAACATTTTCTTGTAAAATCCGACTCAGTGCTCCTATAGACTTGAAACTTGAGGACGATGATATGTAGGGGTTGTATGTTCTGCTGGTTGAATTGCGTGACGTTCTAAATACAACTTGGGAAGATATGAGCCAAAACGATAGAGCAGGGGTGGCCAAAATATGAAAAATTCAAAAGTGCAAAAAAACGAATTTAGCCAGTTCTTTCAGTTATAGTTTGCATTTATATTATTCTCCTTACGATTCCTTGGCGGAAATGTCGTTTTTGTGGCCAGAATAGAGAATTTGAAAAATTATATAGTGCGAAGTTTCATAGGCCTACGGCGCTTCGTTTAGCCTCCAGAGCCGTTTAAAGTTTCGGTCAGAAACATTTTCTAGTAAAATCCGACTCAGTGCTCCTAGAGACTTGAAACTTGAGGACGATGATATGTAGGGGTTTTATGTTCTGCTGGTTGAATTGTGTGACGTTCTAAGTACAACTTGGGAAGATATGAGCCAAAACGTTAGAGCAGGGGTGGCCAAAATATGAAAAATTCAAAAGTGCAAAATAATCGAATTTAGGCAGTTCTTTCAGTTATAGTTTACATTTATATTATTCTCCTTACGATTCCTTAGCGGAAATGTCGTTTTTGTGGCCAGAATAGAGAATTTAAAAAATTATCTAGTGCGAAGTTTCATAGGCCTACGGCGCTTCGTTTAGCCTCCAGAGCCGTTTAAAGTTTCGGTAAGAAACATTTTCTAGTAAAATCCGACTCAGTGCTCCTAGAGACTTGAAACTTGAGGACGATGATATGTAAGGGTTGTATGTTCTGCTGGTTGAATTGTGTGACGTTCTAAGTACAACTTGGGAAGATATAAGCCAAAACGATAGAGCAGGGGTGACCAAAATATGAAAAATTCAAAAGTGCAAAAAAACGAATTTAGCCAGTTCTTTCAGTTATAGTTTGCATTTATATTATTCTCCTTGCGATTCCTTAGCAGAAATGTCGTTTTTGTGGCCAGAATAGAGAATTTGAAAAATTATATAGTGCGAAGTTTCATAGGCCTACGGCGCTTCGTTTAGCCTCTAGAGCCGTTTAAAGTTTCGGTAAGAAACATTTTCTAGTAAAATCCGACTCAGTGCTCCTAGAGACTTGAAACTTGAGGACGATGATATGTAGGGGTTGTATGTTCTGCTGGTTGAATTGCGTGACGTTCTAAGTACAACTTGGGAAGATATGATCCAAAACGATAGAGCAGGGGTAGCCAAAATATGAAAAATTCAAAAGTGCAAAATAAACGAATTTAACAAGTTCTTTCAGTTATAGTTTGCATTTATATTATTCTCCTTACGATTCCTTAGCGGAAATGTCGTTTTTGTGGCCAGAATAGAGAATTTGAAAAATTATATAGTGCGAAGTTTCATAGGCCTACGGCGCTTAGTTTAGCCTCTAGAGCCGTTTAAATTTTCGGTAAGAAACATTTTCTAGTAAAATCCGACTCAGTGCTCCTAGAAACTTGAAACTTGAGGACGATGATATGTAGGGGTTGTATGTTCTGCTGGTTGAATTGCGTGACGTTCTAAGTACAACTTGGGAAGATATGAGCCAAAACGATAGAGCAGGGGTGGCCAAAATATGAAAAATTCAAAAGTGCAAAAAAACGAATTAAGCCAGTTCTTTCAGTAATAGTTTGCATTTATATTATTCTCCTTGCGATTCCTTCCTTTTGTGGCCAAAATAGAGAATTTGAAAAATTATCTAGTGCGAAGTTTCATAGGCCTACGGCGCTTCGTTTAGCCTCTAGAGCCGTTTAAAGTTTCGGTCAGAAACATTTGCTTGTAAAATCCGACTCAGTGCTCCTAGAGACTTGAAACTTGAGGACGATGATATGTAGGGGTTGTATGTTCTGCTGGTTGAATTGCGTGACGTTCTAAGTACAACTTGGGAAGATATAAGCCAAAACGATAGAGCAGGGGTGGCCAAAATATGAAAAATTCAAAAGTGCAAAAAAACGAATTAAGCCAGTTCTTTCAGTTATAGTTTGCATTTATATTATTCTCCTTGCGATTCCTTAGCGAAAATGTCGATTTTGTGGCCAAAATGGAGAATTTGAAAAATTATATAGTGCGAAGTTTCATAGGCCTACGGCGCTTCGTTTAGCCTCTAGAGCCGTTTAAATTTTCGGTAAGAAACATTTTCTTGTAAAATCCGACTCAGTGCTCCTATAGACTTGAAACTTGAGGACGATGATATGTAGGGGTTGTATGTTCTGCTGGTTGAATTGTGTGACGTTCTAAGTACAACTTGGGAAGATATGAGCCAAAACGATAGAGCAGGGGTGGCCAAAATATGAAAAATTCAAAAGTGCAAAAAAACGAATTAAGCCAGTTCTTTCAGTTATAGTTTGCATTTATATTATTCTCCTTGCGATTCCTTAGCGAAAATGTCGATTTTGTGGCCAAAATGGAGAATTTGAAAAATTTTATAGTGCGAAGTTTCATAGGCCTACGGCGCTTCGTTTAGCCTCTAGAGCCGTTTAAATTTTCGGTAAGAAACATTTTCTTGTAAAATCCGACTCAGTGCTCCTAGAGACTTGAAACTTGAGGACGATGATATGTAGGGGTTGTATGTTCTGCTGGTTGAATTGCGTGACGTTCTAAGTACAACTTGGGAAGATATGAGCCAAAACGATAGAGCAGGGGTGGCCAAAATATGAAAAATTCAAAAGTGCAAAGAAACGAATTAAGCCAGTTCTTTCAGTTATAGTTTGCATTTATATTATTCTCCTTACGATTCCTTAGCGGAAATGTCGTTTTTGTGGCCAGAATAGAGAATTTGAAAAATTATATAGTGCGAAGTTTCATAGGCCTACGGCGCTTCGTTTAGCCTCCAGAGCCGTTTAAAGTTTCGGAAAGAAACATTTTCTAGTAAAATCCGACTCAGTGCTCCTAGAGTCTTGAAACTTGAGGACGATGATATGTAGGGGTTGTATGTTCTGCTGGTTGAATTGCGTGACGTTCTAAGTACAACTTGGGAAGATATGAGCCAAAACGATAGAGCAGGGGTGGCCAAAATATGAAAAATTCAAAAGTGCAAAGAAACGAATTAAGCCAGTTCTTTCAGTTATAGTTTGCATTTATATTATTCTCCTTGCGATTCCTTAGCGAAAATGTCGATTTTGTGGCCAAAATGGAGAATTTGAAAAATTATATAGTGCGAAGTTTCATAGGCCTACGGCGCTTCGTTTAGCCTCTAGAGCCGTTTAAATTTTCGGTAAGAAACATTTTCTTGTAAAATCCGACTCAGTGCTCCTAGAGACTTGAAACTTGAGGACGATGATATGTAGGGGTTGTATGTTCTGCTGGTTGAATTGCGTGACGTTCTAAGTACAACTTGGGAAGATATGAGCCAAAACGATAGAGCAGGGGTGGCCAAAATATGAAAAATTCAAAAGTGCAAAGAAACGAATTAAGCCAGTTCTTTCAGTTATAGTTTGCATTTATATTATTCTCCTTACGATTCCTTAGCGGAAATGTCGTTTTTGTGGCCAGAATAGAGAATTTGAAAAATTATATAGTGCGAAGTTTCATAGGCCTACGGCGCTTCGTTTAGCCTCCAGAGCCGTTTAAAGTTTCGGTCAGAAACATTTTCTAGTAAAATCCGACTCAGTGCTCCTAGAGACTTGAAACTTGAAACTATGATATGTAGGGGTTTTATGTTCTGCTGGTTGAATTGTGTGACGTTCTAAGTACAACTTGGGAAGATATGAGCCAAAACGATAGAGCAGGGGTGGCCAAAATATGAAAAATTCAAAAGTGCAAAATAAACGAATTTAGCCAGTTCTTTCAGTTATAGTTTGCATTTATATTATTCTCCTTACGATTTCTTAGCGAAAATGTCGTTTTTGTGGCCAAAATAGAGAATTTGAAAAATTATATAGTGCGAAGTTTCATAGGCCTACGGCGCTTAGTTTTTTCTCTAGAGCCGTTTAAAGTTTCGGTGAGAAACATTTTCTTGTAAAATCCGACTCAGTGCTCCTAGAGACTTGAAACTTGAGGACGATGATATGTAGGGGTTGTATGTTCTGCTGGTTGAATTGCGTGACGTTCTAAGTACAACTTGGGAAGATATGAGCCAAAACGATAGAGCAGGGGTGGCCAAAATATGAAAAATTCAAAAGTGCAAAGAAACGAATTAAGCCAGTTCTTTCAGTTATAGTTTGCATTTATATTATTCTCCTTACGATTCCTTAGCGGAAATGTCGTTTTTGTGGCCAGAATAGAGAATTTGAAAAATTATATAGTGCGAAGTTTCATAGGCCTACGGCGCTTCGTTTAGCCTCCAGAGCCGTTTAAAGTTTCGGTAAGAAACATTTTCTAGTAAAATCCGAATCAGTGCTCCTAGAGACTTGAACCTTGATGACGATGATATGTAGGGGTTGTATGTTCTGCTCGTTGAATTGCGTGACGTTCTAAGTACAACTTGGGAAGATATGAGCCAAAACGATAGAGCAGGGGTGGCCAAAATATGAAAAATTCAAAAGTGCAAAAAAACGAATTAAGCCAGTTCTTTCAGTTATAGTTTGCATTTATATTATTCTCCTTGCGATTCCTTAGCGGAAATGTCGTTTTTGTGGCCAGAATAGAGAATTTGAAAAATTATATAGTGCGAAGTTTCATAGGCCTACGGCGCTTCGTTTAGCCTCCAGAGCCGTTTAAAGTTTCGGTAAGAAACATTTTCTAGTAAAATCCGACTCAGTGCTCCTAGAGACTTGAAACTTGAGGACGATGATATGTAGGGGTTTTATGTTCTGCTGGTTGAATTGTGTGACGTTCTAAGTACAACTTGGGAAGATATGAGCCCAAACGATAGAGCAGGGGTGGCCAAATTATGAAAAATTCAAAAGTGCAAAAATACGAATTTAGCCAGTTCTTTCAGTTATAGTTTGCATTTATATTATTCTCCTGACGATTCCTTAGCGGAAATGTCGTTTTTGTGACCAGAATAGAGAATTTGAAAAATTATATAGTGCGAAGTTTCATAGGCCTACGGCGCTTCGTTTAGCCTCTAGAGCCGTTTAAAGTTTCGGTAAGAAACATTTTCTAGTAAAATCCGACTCAGTGCTCCTAGAGACTTGAACCTTGAGGACGATGATATGTAGGGGTTGTATGTTCTGCTAGTTGAATTGCGTGACGTTCTAAGTACAACTTGGGAAGATATGAGCCAAAACGATAGAGCAGGGGTGGCCAAAATATGAAAAATTCAAAAGTGCAAAAAAACGAATTAAGCCAGTTCTTTCAGTTATAGTTTGCATTTATATTATTCTCCTTACGATTCCTTAGCGGAAATGTCGTTTTTGTGGCCAGAATAGAGAATTTGAAAAATTATATAGTGTGAAGTTTCATAGGCCTACGTACGTGTAAAATCCAACTCAGTGCTCCTAGAGAACGATGAAACTTGAAACTTGATAACGATGTGTTGAAGAAACAATTCAACTCTGTCAATTTCTACTTTGCAAAAATGAATTTTGTAAAATCATTGGTTGAATTGCGTGACGTTCTAATTACAACTTTGGAAGATATGAGCCAAAACGATAGAGCAGGGGTGGCCAAAATATGAAAACTTCAAAAGTGCAAAAAAACGAATTTGGCCAGTTCGTTCAGCTGTAGTTTGCATTTATATTATTCTCTTTGCGATTGCTTAGCGGAAATGTCGTTTTTGTTTCCAAAATAGAGAATTTGAAAATTTTTCTAGTGCGAAGTTTCATAGGCCTACGGCGCTTAATTTAGCCGCTAGAGCCATTTAAAGTTTCGGTAAGAAACATTTGCTTGTAAAATCCGACTCCGTGCTTCTAGAGAACGATGAAACTTGAAACTTGATAACGATGTGTTGAAGAAACAATTCAACTCTGTCAATTTCTACTTTGCAAAAATGAATTTTGTAAAATCATAGTAGCATATGTTTATCGTCAATGTAAAAATTTTTCTAGTTTTTTCACTTCCAATAAATTTGTTCAGTAGAAAAGATTGTTTTTCAATTCTCCGGATCTAAAAACCTCCAATAGGTTATAGGCCTATAGTTTTCGCAATGGATTTCCTGAAATCATCTTTTAACAAATTAAACGAGGACAATTACCATTTATGGAAATACAAGTTGGAATTGATCCTACGTAAGGAAGGCGCATGGAAGTCTATCGTGGACCCCGCACCCAAGGATCCTAACCCGGAATGGGAGAAGCTGAATGGTGAGGCGACCGTGATCATCGGATTATCCGTGGAGGATAGTCAGCTTTTTCACATCAGGAAAGCCAAGACAGCGCGTGAGGCCTGGGAGATTTTGAGGAGTCGGCATGAGAAGAACACGCTGGGGAGCAGCGTAAGAATCATGAGACAGATATGTAATTTGAAATATTCATTGGATTCGAACATTGGAGATCATATCATGGAGATGAAGATCCTGTTTGAAAAGCTGGAAGCATTGGGTGAGACATTTTCTGAGCGTTGGTTGGTAGCTATGATGTTAAGTAGTTTGCCAAGTTCATTTGATACTCTTGTTACTGCTTTGGAAGCTCGCAAAACGGAGGAGTTGACGCTCAGGGTTGTCGAAATCACATTAATCGAAGAATGCCAGCGGAAGACCGAAAATTCGTCATCAAATTCAATACTGAAGACTTCAGAATGTGTGGAAAATCCAAGAGAAAAGCGTTGTCATTTTTGCAAGGCAAAAGGACACTTAAAAAAGGACTGTTGGAAGCTGAAGAAATTGAAGAACACCAATCAAGCCAATGAAGTCGAATGCAAGGCCCCGGAACCAAGTAATTTTGTATTTTCGACAGCAAGTGACAGAACAATCTGGGTAATTGATTCGGGAGCAACATGTCATATTTGCACCAGAAAATCTGAATTTACAGAATTAGATATGTCAGTACGCGAATTGGTTACTGTTGCAAACGGTCAGTCTGTCCTTTCCAGCGTAAAAGGTTGTTGTCAGTTAACAATGTAAAACGCAAAGGGTGAAAAAGCAAATATTAAAATGGAGGATGTGCTGTTCATACCATCGTTTCATGGAAATATCAATACACAGTTCCCTATTCACCGCAACAAAATGGGGTTGCAGAGAGGAAAAATAGAACACTTGTAGAAATGGCAAGATGTTTACTTTCTGAAGCAAAATTATCAAATATTTTTTTGGGGAGAATCTAGAGAAATTGAATTAAAAGAAAATAACATCAATAATGAAATCCCTTTGAACATATTTTTTCGCAAAAAGCCAAATTTAAAAGACCGCCCAGTCAGTCAACAAATTGATGAGCAAATCCAAGAGGATGTTTCGGAAGATGAGACTTCATTCCAAAGTGTAGATGGCCTTATTGAGCTGGACAATAGCGGAGCATCATGCAGTTCACCAATCAACGTTCAACTAAATGAAAATATTACTCGTAAATCGGAAAGGTCGACGAAAGGTAAACCACCAGATCATTTAGGTTACAGGATAGAGGAAGTTGATATTGACATCACAGAACCAAAAACGTATAACGAAGCGATCAAGTCTAATCAGCGAAATAATTGGATAGCAGCCATGAACGATGAGATGTCATCCTTAAAATCTTCAAAAAAATGGGAGTTGGTTATTCCACCGGCTAACGTAAATATCGTGAGTTGTAAATGGACTTTCCAAATCAAGCGTGATGTAAATGGAAACATATCGAGATACAAAGCTCGATTGGTGGCTCGTGGTTTCAATCAAAAGTACGGATGCGACTATGACGAAGTATTTGCTCCTGTAGTCAAACAAACTACCTTAAGGACAGTACTATCAATTGCTATCAATTACTATCAAGATGAAGGTAGCTCACATGGATGTAAAGTCAGCATTCTTAAATGGTGATTTGAACGAAGTAATCTACATGAAGCAACCACCAGGATTTGAGGAAGGGAAATCTGGACTCGTATGTAAGTTACGAAAAAGTTTATATGGCTTAAAGCAAGCTGCAAATGTTTGGAATAAAACGTTGCATAAAACTTTAATTTCCGAAAATTTTAAACAAAGTATCACAGATCCTTGCCTATATACAACATATATCAACGAGGAAGGGATAATTTATGTATTAGTATACGTTGATGATATTATGGTAGCGAGTCAGAGTCAAGAAAATATTGATGTGTAGATAAATTACTAAGGAAGAACTTCGAAATAACGAATTTAGGACAAATTAAACATTATTTAGGTTTGGAAATCTTTCAAGACAATTCATTAAATTTCTGTGTTCGACAAGAAAAATACATTGAGAATATGTTAAATGAATTTGGAATGCAAGAAGCAAAAATTTCGAAATACCCTTTAAACCCAAGTTATGGAAAAACGCTATCAAATTTATTAACTAATAATTCGTATTATCAGCGACTTATTGGATCACTTTTATACCTAAGTGTCAATTCAAGACCTGATATTGCAGCTAGTGTATCAATATTAGCAAGAAAAGTAAGTTGTCCAACACAAGAAGATTGGATGGAACTGAAAAGAGCATTGAAATATTTAAAAGGATCAAAACGCTATTATCTGCAATTGAGTGTTTCAAAAATCGGGCCAAATATCTTAGCAGGGTATGCTGATGCCAACTGGGCCGAAGATAGGTTGGATAGAAAATCTAACTCTGGTTACATTTTTCAGATCAATGGAGGAATTATAAGCTTGTCATGTAAAAAGCAAACTTATGTATCTTTATCTTCAACAGAAGCAGAATTCGTTGCGCTTTCAGAGACATGCAAAGAGGCAATTTGGATTCGAAAGCTTCTACAGGACTTACAAGTATTCCAGAACGGACCAACAACTATATATGAGGACAATCAAAGTTGCCTTCGTTTAATTGAAGAAGAAAAATTGAGCAACAGATCGAAGCACATCGATAACAAAATGCATTTCGTGAAGGACCATGTTCAAAAGAAGGATATTCATTGTACATATTGCCCTAGCGAAGACATGCTTGCAGATATGATGACTAAACCTCTGGCATCATAAAAATTAAATATACTCAGAAGTAAAATTGGAGTAAAGTCGAATTGAGGAAGGATGTTGGAGAAACAATTCAACTCTGTCAATTTCTACTTAGCAAGATTGAATTTTGTAAAATCATAGTAGCATAAGTTTATCGTCAATGTGAACATTTTTCTAGTTTTTTCACTTCAAATAAATTTGTTCAGTAGAAAAGATTGTTTTTCAATTCTCCGGATCTAAAGACCTCCAATACGATGATATGTATGGTTTGTAGATTCTGCAGGTTGAATTGCGTGACGTTCTAATTACATCTTTGGAAGATATGAGCCAAAACGATAGAGCAGGGGTGGCCAAAATATGAAAAATTCCAAAGTACAAAAAAAAACGAATTTAGACGTTCTAATTACAACTTTGGAAGATATGAGCCAAAACGATAGAGCAGAGGGAAAATATGAAAAATTCAAAAGTGAAAAAATAAAACAAACGAATTTAGCCAGTTCGTTCAGCTGTAGTTTGCATTTATATTATTCTCTTTGCGATTGCTTAGCGGAAATGTCGTTTTTGTTTCCAAAATAGAGAATTTGAAAATTTTTCTAGTGCGAAGTTTCATAGGCCTACGGCGCTTAATTTAGCCGCTAGAGCCATTTAAAATTTCGGTAAGAACCATTTGCTTGTAAAATCCGACTCAGTGCTTCTAGAGAACGATGAAACTTCACACTTTAGAATGATAATATGTAAGATAATATATTAGAGCCGTTAACAGTTTCGGTAAGAAACATTTGCCTATAAAATCCGACTCAGTGCTCCTAGGGACTTGAAACTTAAGGACGATGATATGTAGGGTTTGTATATTCTGCAGGTTGAATTGCGTGACGTTATAATTTCAACTTGGAAAGATAGGAGCCAAAACGATAGAGCAGTGGTGGCCAAAATATGAAAAATTCAAAAGTGCAAAAAAAAGAATTTGGCCAGTTCGTTCAGCTGTAGTATGCATTTATGCCATTCTCCTTGCGATTGCTTAGCGGAAATGTCGTTAGAGACGTTTAAAGTTTCGGTAAGAAACATTTGCTTGTAAAATCCGACTCGGTGCTCCTAGATACTTGAAAATTAAGGACGATGATATGTAGGGTTTGCAGATTCTGCAGGTTGAATTGCATGACGTTCTAATTAAAACTTGGGAAGATATGAGCCAAAACGATAGGGCAGGTTTAGGAAGGAGGAACTAATTAAGAAGTGACCAAGAAAGGATGAACCATTGGGGTAGGAAGGGTTAATATCACAAATTCGAAAAAGTTCTGGTAAAACATTGGATAACCAATCACTTAAAATTTTACCATTTGTATTAGTTATTGAATCACTCCAAGAATCATGTTTTCAATTTAAGTCGCCATCCAAGAAGGATACGTCGAAGTTTTAGCAAAAGTTGAAATTGCATTCAAACTACTATGTAAATCTAATGTAGACAAATTACAAATTATGTAGGGACTACTAAAAAGAAAACGTTTAGTTGCGCCATTGATGTGACAATGAATACTAATAAAATAGTTTGGAAATTTGACATTCTTAATAAGCAAAGTAGAATATTTATAATAGTTTTTAACTGCAATTCGCACTCCAATTGAAGAGTTATCTCCTATGAGATTGTAGCTTTCTAAGGAAATTTTCCTAATTACTGATACATGTGTTTCTTGAATAAACCCAATGTTAATATCACAATGAGATACGGTTTGAAGGAGATCAACTCTTCGACTCAACGAACGGTCTTACATTAAATGTGAGCAAATTCAATAAATTACGGACCATAACTGGTTTGTTATTACTAAGCTTCTTATAATTATTCCTTCGTAACCAAGTGGCATCGCTAAAACTCAACTTGTGGTGGAAAATAATCAGCTGTTTATCATTTCTGTATATATTTGACATTTATCATATATAAAAACACATACATGATTAGATACATCTGTAGATACATGCATATATGCATGCATATAAACAGGCATAGGTACATGCATGGATACATTTATAGATACATGCATAGTTACATGCATAGATACATTCATAGAAACATGCATAGATGCATGTATAGATACATGTATAAATACATGTATAGATACATGCATATATACATGTATAGATACTTGTATAACTACATAGAAAAAACACATTTTGACGGACCTCTGGTTCGAAACCTATTTATGAACAGTCGTGAAATTGAGCTGGGTCATGCCACACGCACATGACACAGCGCAATATACCAAAAAAATATCTAAGATTTTTTCTAAGTCTTTTTGTGAAGGGGTGAACTTAGAAATTTTCTAATATAGAGAGAATGAAAATATATACAATTTTTAAGAACAAAAATTTTTTTTCTCAGAATTATGCATTTTCTCATAGTTGGTGAATATCTGAATTTATATAATCATGGTATCTGAATTACGTCTTGTTAGAATACAGAAATAACTTAGTTTTATTTTTGTGTTTAAAATTTCTCTAACATATTGTGGTTCAAACAAAATTATATTTTTAAAGAAATCATTTGTATGGTTCTTTAAAAATTATGTTTTATAACATTTTATAAAATGTTTATAAAATATAAACATTATTCTGGTTGATCCTGCCAGTAGATATAAGCATGTCTCAAAAATTAAGCCATAAGTACACACGAAGTAAAAGTGAAACCGCAAAAGGCTCATTATATCAGTTATGGTTCAGCATTTGCCAAAGATGTTTTCATTAATCAAGAACGAAAGTTATCGGTTTGAAGGCGATCAGATACCGCCCTAGTTAGTTCTAACCATAAAACGAAGCCAGGTAGCATTTGGGTGTAGCTACTTCTATGGCTCAAAAATTCACAAAGCGTTGGATTGTGAGCTGGGTTTAGACCGTCGCGAGACAGGTTAGTTTTACCCTACTAATGACTATTGTTGTTGCAACAGCATTCCTGCGTAGTACGAGAGGAACCGCAGGTACGGACCAATGGCACAATACTTGTTCAAGCGAACAGTGGTATGACGCTACGTCCGTTGGATTATGCCTGAACGCCTCTAAGGCCGTATCCGTGCTGGAGTGCAATGATAAATATGGGGCAATTGCATTGTATGGCTTCTAAACCATTTAAAGTTTATATTCATTTATAAACAATAATGGATGTGATGCCAATGTTATTTGTAACATAGCAAATCCGGGAGGATTAAATATCACCTGGGTGCCGCGCTAGTTACATATTTTAAACATTATTTAATACAATGACAAAGCCTAAAATCAATTGTAAATGACTTTGGTAACGGGCAAGGTGTTGTGGTTGAGTGGTTGAGCAGCTGCCATACTGCGATCCACTGAAGCTCATCCTTTGCTTGATGATTCGATAAAATATTATCGATATAATTTGTTTATATAAAATTTATAATTGTTTTTTATATTTTTTATATGACTAGATCTCGGTGTTCAGTACACACAGAGAGAGCATAAGCTCGGCCTATCGATCCTTTTGGTTTAAGAAGTTTTTAACAAGAGGTGTCAGAAAATTTAACACAGGGATAACTGGCTTGTGGCGGCCAAGCGTTCATAGCGACGTTGCTTTTTGATCCTTCGATGTCGGCTCTTCCTATCATTGTGAAGCAAAATTCACCAAGCGTTGGAGTTCACCCATGCAAGGGAACGTGAGCTGGGTTTAGACCGTCGTGAGA